>JAMXBD010004410.1:0-64309 GCA_024138025.1 Combretum micranthum
TCAACTCTTAAATTTATAATTCCAATTAACTCTTACGACCTAGTTAGGCAGTGTACCTATCTATATTGTATAGGGTCAACGGATATCGTCCACAAGGATCTTTAAGACAATTACTAGAATTAACCGGTTTTCCACTATTTAGCAAATCTAATTAAATGCATTATTTAACAACTACGATTCACTATTTAACTAATTAATCGCAATCAATGTATATTCACAACCTTAATAATTCAACAATCACAAAACAATACCCTAGACCTTGATACACCCTAACCCTATCAATCTTATTAATAACATTCATCAATGCAGCACGTGTTCTTGAATTGCAGGAACCCTAATCTCATTAATCTCTTTCTCAAGATAATAATCCTAACCCTATATGTCTAATGGAAATCTCTTCCTCACTAGATGCATATAAAGATCGCATTAATGATCACAATTCCTCATAAAGATAAATTCTTGATGCAAAAGATTCATGTAATCTATCTCTAGATTTACATTCAAACCCTTCTACTCATGCTAGATCTTTCCTATTAATTAATCCTTCGATTCAATTAACAAGAATCATACAATAATCTAATATTGCGCATATACTAGATTACAACAATCAAGCAACATGAATAGATCCAAGAACAAGAACTTCATTCAACAAATCAATTCAATCCACATTAGGGTTAGGGTTTCTCAAAATCTAAGGCATATAGATCTAAGCTTCCATTGTAAAAAATTGCAAATATAACCCATGGAAGAATAATCATAAAACATGATGATTACACCCTTTAACAAACAAATCTTGTGATGGAAAATTATTAGGAGTTCCTCTTCTTCTCGTATGTCTTCTTGCTCCTAGGGTTTCTTTCTTCCAAATTAGACTCTCAACAAAGAGTGGTTGGATCTATTTATAAAAGATGGATTTGTCTCTACTACACGGGCATTCTACACAGGACGTGTTCGAGCCGTGTTGCTTCCTCATGTTGGCTATTTCCTCGGATTTGTTACGAATTGGAGTCCTACACAAGCCCGATCACAGCCTGTGTTGCGAAGTCGTGTATGTTCCATAAAGCATTCTGTCCATTTCTTATCTCTAATATAAGCATCCAACATAGCTCGTGTTGCTTCTTATGTTCTTTACAATAGCTTGCTGTACATTTTTAAAGGCCAACACTAGCATTCAACACAGCTTGTGTTGAAATCTCATGTATGTTGAATTCTTCACTTTGCACTTTCTTCATCAAAACTTGTAATTCGTCAAAACATCTCCATAATGCTTATTATCTCCTCTTAATCCTGAAATTAACATATTACTCAAATCAGTATCCTTTTCTACAATTATTCACATAAAAATCACTATAATATCACACTAAAACCATGTGAATAATTAGGGTATTTTGTACTTATCAAACCCCACACTTAACCGTTTGCTTGTCCTCAAGCAAACAACTAAGGATAAAGAAATCCATCATCAATTATACTCAAAATTTCAATTCAATAAAATTCAACATAGCACTCTTCCAATACTTCAATAGTGATTTAGCAGTGCCTACTACTCAAACCTATCATACTTGTACTTGGCATACTATAATAAAATTTTTGAGATTAATCCAAAGTAAACCAAATTATTACCCTTGCCATTTAAGAACCACTTCCGAGTCATAAAAGAAATAGAAGTCAATCAAAGCAAAAGCGGCTTAATTGTGTTCCACCACTAATTAGAGAGTATATGACATTCAATAACCTCTTCAAACTTAGCAACCTAGAGCAAAAGTATATGGTATCTATCAATCCCCTAGATTATTTTCTTTTATTTCAATTTCCCATAAATTCCCTTAATAGCCTTCAGAGGGACGGAGTTTAACCCGTATCTTTTCATTTTTCCTCTGGACGGGGTGTAGCCCGCTTCTTTTCAGCTTTTCTATTTCATTTCCACACTTCTCGTTATAGTGAGATCATTGAGTCGATACATCCCGGATTCATCATCCAAGTGACCAGGTTTTAAAGGGACCCCAACGAACTCTCCTTCACTTTAACATTCAAGCTTAGATACTCTTAACTCGGTTTCCCAAGTCAGCGGAGTACAGATTCTTGTGATTCATCAATTGTTTTAAAGAATTATATAATCAATAGCGGGGTCAGACTTCGCTCTTCTGAGGGACCAAAGCCCGCCCATATTGACTAAGGTTTAACATTCCATTTAACACAACTGATTCCATTTCATTTCATTCCAATTCAGAGAAATCATTCAAAAAGAATCACTAAGTGATCGGTTTCATATACCCCTTTCACTAAAGGTTAGAAAAGTTTTCAAGATTCTTGAAAAGCTAAATATACTAACTAACAAGCTTAGGAACACAACCATTTAACTTTAACAAGGGATTTCAACATCCTTCACAACTTAAGATTTGATCATTAAATAGTAAGTAAATTTGCTCCACTTAGATTTCAATCTTAAAACTTTAACTAAGTAAACCAATTACAAAATAAGTGAGTAAGGCACATCAAATCACTTCCAATTGATAATTGAATGCTAAATTTCCTTTGATTAAGTACAATTTCAAGATTCTTGAAATATGTGAACTTTCAATCTCATAAGTACTCATAAGTGGGGGAAACTTGATTAGCAATTGTTAAAAGTTAGATAGCTTATAATACCCCAAAAATTTAATTTCCTTCCTTAAACTTCCCCACACTTTAAGATAGACATTGACCTCAATGTCGTTGATGATATCACAGCCCAAAGGAAACTTGCGAAGAAAGGAAAAATAAAAAAAATGAAAAGAACTGAAACTTCCCCGAGTTTAGAAGAATGTAGTGGGGCAGCAAGTATAAGCGAAGGGAAGAAAAAAATTGCAAGGTATCCGCATTGATCAGCCGCAAAAGGGGATGGAGAACCCATAGTCATTCTTGCTGCAGGGAAAAAGAAGAAGGTAAAAAGAAACTAGAAAACTAAAGAACTTAACTAAACTAAAATATCCCATAGTCCTGCAAGAAAAAGTAAGCATCAAAATCAAAAGATATTCGGTAGTTCGTCATAACAAAAAGAAATCAGTTGTCCGGATCCTCATCGTCATCTCCATCATCATCTCCATCATCATCTCCTTCCTCTTGCTCCGACTCATCTCCCACTGCCGGATCAGATTCGTCGTCCGCTTCCTGATCATCATACTCAGCGGACTCCGCCACTTCTTCACTCTCCGATGACAGCTCGGCTGGGGTCCTTTACTGGTTCTTTCCCATGCCGTTTAGGGAAGCTGCTGCAGGCGCTGAGCTGGGAATGGGCCCTTCATCCTCGGATGAACTGATGTAAGTGGGGAGATCAGCGGGTGTCGGTCTCATACATCTCGCCATACCCTGTAAAAAATTTATCACATAAGCTCTGAATTTCTTGGCCTTCTTTCTCTCCTTTTGCATATCAGCTTCCATCCTAGCCAAGCGTTGGTCGGCATCAGCTGGAACCTGAGATCGAGGCGCCTGGGTGGTGTATGGTCTGAGGAAAGGGGGAGTGGAGTACATTCTCCTTGGAGTGCTGATCAATTTTTCTAGCCCCCACCCAGCAAATGGCCCATCGGTCACTCTAGTAATTGGGACCGGAGTGGCTCCCGTGGGTTCCTTGAAGATGTCCATCCCCTGCAAGAGTCGAGTGATGTAGCCGCCACAGTAGATGCCTTTAGACCGTGGATCGGAGGCTTGGCGATAGATATAATGGGCTAACTCCACTCCCACATTGATCTTGTACCGACTTGCAATGCTATAGAGAAGGAACAGCTCAAAATTGTTGACCACACCAGTGCTGCTTTTCCGAGCTCCAATGGTGTTGGCAAACATCCAATGGACGACCCGATAGTGGACATTGCGCATGGAGGAGGACTTGGATTTGGAAGGGAAGTAATCCATATCCGATTCACAAAGGACTTTCCAGTAGTCAATGTGTGTAGCTCCCTGGGGCCAACTGTTTGTGAGTTGTTGAAAGGCCTCGGATTGGGTCTCCTCCTCAGTATAGAGTCCCATGTACACACAAAATTTGTATAGAGGGACCTTAATACTTTCCATAAGCAAGGAAAGTGAGTGTACCATGGACACCTTTGCTGAAATCTTTGTCATCCAAATCGAGTGTGGACAGGACTTCCACTGTAATGTCATGATAAGCGGGAGTGCGGATGTCAAAGAGTTTTTCCCACGGGCCGATGGAGAGCAGGTCTTTGATTTCGGCTTCAATTCCGTAGTTCCTTATTAATTCCCAATCGACAAATCGGTGTGCTCCGAAAGGTTTGGAAGATAGCCGAGCTTTTCTTTTCTTGCTCCAAGATTTGTCCGAGACGTTCTTGTAATAGATCTCCGAGTCGGCTTTCTCTTGTAGGAGCTTTTGTTTCTTTTTGGATGGTTGAGTCTTGGTCTTGGCAGGGGTTGCTGGCTTTTTTGACTTCTTTGAGGTGGTTTTCTTGGAGCGACTAGTTGTCGGTTGCTTTGAACCGGAGGGGGTTGAGGAAGGAGTGGGATTCTTAACGCAGACCTTCTTGTGTCCCATATCTGCGAAAATTTTGGGACAAGTGAGTTTCGTGAATCCACATGAGGACAATGCAATATCATTACTATGAAACCATGCAATGCATTCAAGGGGTATGAATAAGCAATTGGCATTGTTGAAAGATGATACAAATAGGAGCAAGATATTCGGAGGGAAATTGTTATCCTACACAGGCTGTGTAGGATGGTCGTGTATCACATCCAAAGTCAAACAAAGATCCAACACGAATGCGCGAAAAATAGTCGTGTAAAAGCATGTGTACAAGTCTTGGACAGACTATAGATACAATGGCCGTTATAAAAAAATTATCAAGCGTGGATCATCATTACTCCTCAAGAGTTGTCCTAAACAAAATTACTTTCGAAACCCTAAGTAGTACAATTAAGGTGAATCATGTATGGAATCGTGAAGAAACATGCAAATCAAGATCCTACGGAAGACGAATTGCACAAGGAATATGAAAGCCCCAATTTATATCACAGTTGAAAATTCGTGATGAACCCTAGGATCTAGCAGATTAAGCGTTTATGATGCTCAAAGTGGTATATCACGATGGGTAATCTCGTACAGCATGATAATTAACTGAAATTAATGACATGCAACTCAAAGAAAGTACAAGATTCCACTATTGCAATAGAAATAATCCGAAGAACACGTGGGTAAAGCATGTGATTCATGGTGAAAAATTCCAAATGGACGAAAGAGAAACGGACAAGAATGATGACGTACCTGTTGGGTGGAAGTGGTCCCTTGTAGTGTGAAACCGTGGTGTGGTGGGGTAGCGTGGTGGAGTGCTTTCGTGGTGGAAAAGGTGAAAATGAAAGGGAAAAATGAAAGTGACATGTGCATGTGTTCTGTGCGAGGTGTATTTATATGATGCGTTTTGGGGTTGTACAGAGGTTGTATACACGGGCTGTGTTCGATACCTGTGTATGGCTCAAAAATTGTCCAGAATGGAGTTCATGAATGCACCAGCATTGTACACTGGCTGTGTTCAACGCTCGTGTATGAGTCGAAAAATGGCCAGAACGCTCATGAGTGCTACACGAGCATTATACACGGGCTGTGTTCGATGCTCGTGTAGGAGTAAAAAAATTGTGCATTAAGTGCAATCTGACGTGATGGTAGTGCAACATTGTGTATTTTTAAGTAATATACACAGGAAAAGAGAAACTTACCGCATTACCGTTCACAAATGGCCTTACCACGATCTTGGGTGCATCTTCCCCACACTTTGAGTGTGACCGCCGGTTCGAACGTGGGAGTCACAAGTCACCTATCTTATGAGGACAAATAGATTAGGGATAAAACAAAAATTACTAAGAAAAAGGAACGAAATCTACCTAAGATGTACATGGGCTGCCTCCCATGAAGCGCTGTTGTTTAACGTCGTTCGCTCGACGGCATGTGGCTAGCCATGGCTAGATAACTGGGGGTCGGAGGTTTATCTCGTCCCGTTCTTCAATTTCTGTTCCATTCCCCATGTATAATTTGACCCGGTGACCATTTACCTTGAACGTGCCTTGTTCGGGGTGTCTAGTTCTATAGCTCCGTGGGGAAAGATTTGCTTGACAAAAATGGACCTGACCATCTTGATTTCAACTTGCCCGGGAAAAGTTTTAACCGAGAATTGAAAAGTAGTACTTGATCTCCGACCTTAAACTTCTTAGGATGGCGGATGTGAGCATCATGATATTTCTTTGTTTTCTCTTTGTAAAGCTTCATATTTTCATATGCTGTCATCCTCCACTCATCAAGTTCGTTCAGCTGAAGCTTTCGTTTGAGTCCGGAAGAGTTTAACTCAAAGTTCATCTGCTTGATGGCCCAATACGCCTTATGCTCAATTTCCACCGGGAGGTGGCATGCCTTCCCATAAACTAGTCTGTAGGGAGTAGTTCCTAGAGGTGTTTTGTAGGCGGTTCTATATGCCCATAAGGCATCATCGAGCTTGTCTGCCCAATCTTTTCTATGAGAACTGACCGTCTTCTCAAGGATCCTCTTCAATTCCCTATTTGAAACTTCCACTTGCCCGCTTGTCTGAGGGTGGTAGGGTGTTGCAATTCGGTGCGTGACTCCATATTTCCTCAGAACTTTCTCCAGTTGAGAGTTGCAAAAATGAGTCCCCCTATCACTGATGATAGCACGGGGAGATCCAAACCGTGAGAAAAGTTTTTCAGGAACTTACATACCACCCTGGCGTCATTGGTGGGTAGTGCTTGGGCCTCTACCCATTTGGAAACATAGTCTACTGCGACTAGGATGTATTTGTTCCCGAAGGAGGTAGGGAGTGGCCCAACAAAATCAATGCCCCATAGGTCGAATACCTCACATGCCAGAATGTAGTTCTGGGGCATTTCATCACGTCTCGAGGTGGTTCCCGTTCTTTGACATATCACAGGACATAACAAAACGTTGAGCATCTCGAAATATAGATGGCCAATAAAAACCAACCTCTAAGACTCTTTGAGCAGTTCGGTTGGCGCTGTAGTGACCCCCAGTAGGACCGGAGTGACAGTCATACAAAATCTTCCAACCTTCATCATGGGAGACACACCGCCTGATCATTTGATCAGCACATATTCGGAAAAGAAAGGGGTCTTCCCAGTAGTAATGTTTGAGTTCGGCAAAGAACTTTTTCTTGGCATTATAATCCAGACCACTAGGAGGAACACTTGCAGCGAGATGATTCGCTATGTCGGCGAACCATGGTGCCTCAAAACTTAGAACTTCACATACTGCAAAGAGCCTTTCTTCCGGGAAGGTGTCATCGATGTCCGCTTCAATTAACTCATCGTTGTGTGGTTCTTTCAACCTTGATAAGTGATCCGCTGCCAAGTTCTCCGCTCCCTTCTTGTCACGGATTTCGAGATCAAATTCTTGAAGGAGCAGTATCCACCGAATGAGTCGTGGTTTTGCATCGGTCTTGGATAGGAGAAACTTTAGTGCGGAGTGATCTGTATACACAATAACCTTAGATAAAACAAGATAAGGTCTAAATTTATCAAATGCAAATACTACTGCCAATAATTCCTTTTCGGTTGTGGTGTAGTTCTCTTGAGCATTGTTAAGAGTTTTACTGGCATAGTATATTGGTTGGAACCGCTTCTCATGTCTTTGTCCCAGAACAGCCCCGACTGCATAATCGCTTGCATCGCACATAATCTCAAATGGAAGGTTCCAATCTGGTGCTATCATAATCGGAGCATTGATAAGCTTTTCTTTTAGGAGGTTGAAAGAATGAGTGCATTCTTGATCGAAAGTGAAGGGTACATCCTTCTCCAGAAGTCGTGTTAAAGGACGTGCTAATTTGGAGAAGTCCTTTATGAATCGCCGGTAAAAACCCGCATGTCCAAGAAAGCTTCTAATAGCCTTGACTGATGTGGGAGGCGGTAATCGCTCAATTACTTCAATCTTGGCTCTATCTACTTCAATCCCCTTTTGAGAGACCTTGTGACCCAGTACAATGCCTTCCTTACACATGAAGTGGCACTTTTCCCAGTTAAGGACTAGGTTAGTCTCTTCACAACGGGTCAAGACTTTTTCTAAATTAGCCAAACATGCTTGAAATGAATTCCCGAAGACCGAGAAGTCATCCATAAATACTTCCATAATCTCCTCCACCAAGTCATCAAATATCGCTAACATGCAACGCTGAAATGTAGCGGGTGCATTACACAATCCGAAAGGCATCCTCCTATATGCGTATGTGCCATAGGGACATGTGAAGGTGGTCTTCTCTTGGTCCTCTGGTGCAATAGGTATCTGAAAATATCCGGACATACCGTCAAGATAACAGTAATACATATGTCCGGCAAGCCTTTCTAGCATCTGATCCACAAATGGTAGGGGAAAGTGGTCCTTCCTTGTTGCTTCGTTCAATCGTCTATAGTCGATGCATACTCGCCAACCAGTTACAGTTCTTGTGGGAATGAATTCATTTTTCTCGTTCGGGACCACAGTTATTCCTCCTTTCTTTGGCACCACTTGTGTTGGGCTAACCCAAGGGCTGTCAGATATGGGGTATATCATCCCCGCATCAAGAAGTTTGATGACTTCTTTCTTGACAACTTCTTTCATATTTGGGTTGAGCCGTCTTTGAGGTTGGACTACAGGCTTGTACCCTTCTTCTAACAGAATTTTATGAGTACAGAAGGATGGATTAATACCTTTGATGTCGGAGATCTTCCAAGCAATAGCCCGCTTGTGTGCCTTGAGAACCGAAAGTAGTTGTTCCTTCTGTTCACTGGACAGTTCCGAAGCAATTATCACTGGCAACTTTGAATTCTTTTCCAAGAATGCATATTCAAGAGAATTTGGAAGCTGTTTTAATTCAAGCACTGGTGGCTCTTCAATGGAGGTTTTCAACTTTTCCTTAGTATCGTTCTTTAATTCTTCAAAACCTTTCTGAGGGATGAACTGTTCATTTGCCTCGAGTGCAGCTGTGATGGCCTTAACATCCGATCCCGTTACTTCTTTACCTGCACTAAGATTCAAACTCAACTCTAATGCATCTTTAGATAAAATTTCATCGATATGATCGGATACAGAAGAGTCTATAGTATCGATAGAGTAACAGGAATCGTCAGACCCCATGGGATGCTTTAGTGCTGTAGCTACCGTTACCACCAATTCTTCATCCCCCACTCTAAGGGTGAGTTTTCCTTCTTGAACATCTATTACCGCCCTTGCAGTGGCAAGAAAAGGCCTTCCCAAAATTAACGGTACTTCTCTATCTTCGTCCATATCTAGTATGACGAAATCCACAGGATATATAAAGTTACCCACTTTCACCAACACATCTTCGATAATACCTCTTGGGATTTTCACTGAACGATCAGCTAATTGAAGACTCATGCGGGTAGGTCGAGGTTCAGTCAGACCTTCCAAGCCTAGCTTCTTAAAAAATGAATAGGGCATGAGATTGATACTCGCCCCAAGGTCGGCTAGTGCTTTTTCTACAGATAATTCTCCCACCACACATGGAATGGTGAAGCTTCCCGGATCTTTTAGCTTAGGTGGTAACTTGTTTTGAATGATGGAGGAGCAGTTAGCTCCTACCTCAATTGTTGAGACATCCTCCAATTTCCTCTTGTTAGATAGAAGATCCTTCAGAAACTTGGCATATTTAGGCATTTGCGAGAGAGCTTCCACAAAAGGTATATTGATGTGGAGCTGTTTAAACAACTCTAGGAATTTGCCAAACTGCTCTTTGTCTTTATTCTGATGGAGACGAGCTGGGTATGGTATTTTAGGCACATAATCCTTAACCGTTGGCGATTGTTCTTTTCGGTCTCATGAGTGTGCTTCTCACAATTTTTTTCTTCGACCTCCTTTTCAACAACTTGTGTATGCCCTTCTACCATACTCGGAAGTTCTCTTCCACTCCTTAGATTAATAGCCTTTACCTGTTCCTTCGGATTCGGTTCAGTGTTACTAGGGAGTGAGCCTGGTTGTCTCTCAGAAAGCATTTTAGCCAATTGGCCAATTTGGTTTTCCAGGTTGTGAATCGATGCCTCTTGGTTCCTATGACGAGCATCGGAAGTTTGGATGAATTGTGCCAAGAGATCTTCTATATTTGGCTTTTTCTCAGGAGGTGGCAAAGCAGGAACGTGCTGTGATGCTGGAAGAGCTGGGAGTTGTTGCTGTGGTAGCCTATGGAAACCTGGTGGAAGATTTGACCTCTGTGTATTATGATTGCTCCACGAGAAGTTCGGGTGATTCTTCCACCCTGGATTATATGTATTGCTATAAGGATTGTAGTTCCCGGCTCCTTTTTCAAATTTATTCATCATATTCACATCCTCCATGCTTAGTGTCATTAGGACCGTATGGCTCACCACTTGGATACCCGTCCATACCAGATCTCATTCTGCTCATCTGAGCTGTTAGTGATGCCACTTGGGCTTGGAGTTGAGAAACTGTTTCGGATTCCATTGTTGTTGCTCTTGTTGTGGCCGATTCCTTTCACTGTGCCAATGGAAAGTGTCCCGAGCTACTTCTTCAATCAGCTCATATGCCTCTGGGGCACTCTTTTTCATTAAGCAACCACCTGCTACCGCATCTATCTTTGTTTTCAAGTGGTCACCTAAGGCGGTGTAGAAAATCCTGATCAAGTCATGCAACGATATTCCATGATGACGGCAGCGTCTTAGAGTTCTTTGAATCTTTGCCACACCTCATATAGTGACTCGCCTTCGTATTGGCGGAAAGCAAAGATGTCATTCCTTAACCGGATCGTTTTATTTGGTGGAAAGAATTCTTCCAAAAATCTCCGTGCCACTTGATCCCAGTTGGTCAAGGAATGAGGTAGAGAGTTTAGCCAGCTCCTTGCCTTATCCCTTAGAGAGAAGGGAAATAGTCTAAGACGGATTGCATCTTCAGATACTCCATTGCTTTTAATTGTGGTGCAAATATGTAGGAAATTTGTAAGATGGTCATGTGGATCTTCAGAAACTTCTCCACCAAATTGATTGACCTGCACCATATGTACCAAAGAAGGTTTTAGCTCAAAATTGTTGGCTTGAATCGTGGGCCATGCAATGGATGGTGTTACTCCGTCTACATCAGGCATGAATAACGCACATAGGGCGATGTATTGCATTTGGAGGACCCCTGGCGGGATTATTCTCATTAACGACACCCTGATTTGGGTTATTTCCATTCCTCTCAACAGCTAAATTCTGACCGTCTGCAACTCCACTTCTGTCCATTGTCCCAGAACTATTAAGATTAATCTTTCTTTCTCTGATTCTTTTGTGATATGTTCTGTCGATCTCGGGATCAAAGGTAAAGTCTTCAGACGAAGAACTTCTTAGCATTAACTGCAAGTGAGATCAAACAAAATAGAGTCAACGTTAATTGTCCAAAAAGAGAAAGAATCAAATTGCAAAATAAAATAAATAGCTAAATTAGTAGATAATAAGGTTCTTCTAATATTGCCGTGCCAGATCCCCGGCAACGGCGCCAAAAACTTGATGTAGATCGTATCAACTCTTAAATTTATAATTCCAATTAACTCTTACGACCTAGTTAGGCAGTGTACCTATCTATAGTTGTATAGGGTCAACGGATATCGTCCACAAGGATCTTTAAGACAATTACTAGAATTAACCGATTTTCCACTATTTAGCAAATCTAATTAATTGCATTTATTTCTAACAACTACGATTCACTATTTAACTAATTAATTCGCAATCAATGTATATTCACAACCTTAATAATTCAACAATCACAAAACAATACCCTAGACCTTGATACACCCTAACCCTATCAATCTTATTAATAACATTCATCAATGCAGCACGTGTTCTTGAATTGCAGGAACCCTAATCTCATTAATCTCTTTCTCAAGATAATTAAATCCTAACCCTATATGTCTAATGGAAATCTCTTCCTCACTAGATGCATATAAAGATCGCATTAATGATCACAATTCCTCATAAAGATAAATTCTTGATGCAAAAGATTCATGTAATCTATCTCTAGATTTACATTCAAACCCTTCTACTCATGCTAGATCTTTCCTATTAATTAATCCTTCGATTCAATTAACAAGAATCATACAATAATCTAATATTGCGCATATACTAGATTACAACAATCAAGCAACATGAATAGATCCAAGAACAATAACTTCATTCAACAAATCAATTCAATCCACATTAGGGTTAGGGTTTCTCAAAATCTAAGGCATATAGATCTAAGCTTCCATTGTAAAATAATTGCAAATATAACCCATGGAAGAAAAATCATAAAACATGATGATTACACCCTTTAACAAACAAATCTTGTGATGGAAAATTATTAGGAGTTCCTCTTCTTCTCGTATGTCTTCTTGCTCCTAGGGTTTCTTTTCTTCCAAATTAGACTCTCAACAAAGAGTGGTTTGATCTATTTATAAAAGATGGATTTGTCTTCTACACGGGCATTCTACACAGGACGTGTTCGAGGCCGTGTTGCTTCCTCATGTTGGCTATTTCCTCGGATTTGTTACGAATTGGAGTCCTACACAAGCCCGATCACAGCCTGTGTTGCGAAGTCGTGTATGTTCCATAAAGCATTCTGTCCATTTCTTATCTCTAATATAAGCATCCAACATAGCTCGTGTTGCTTCTTTATGTTCTTTACAATAGCTTGCTGTACATTTTTAAAGGCCAACACTAGCATTCAACACAGCTTGTGTTGAAATCTCATGTATGTTGAATTCTTCACTTTGCACTTTCTTCATCAAAACTTGTTGTAATTCGTCAAAACATCTCCATAATGCTTATTATCTCCTCTTAATCCTGAAATTAACATATTACTCAAATCAGTATCCTTTTCTACAATTATTCACATAAAAATCACTATAATATCACACTAAAACCATGTGAATAATTAGGGTATTTTGTACTTATCACTTAGTGAAATTATTTCCATAAGTAAAATCTTGTGTAGTAGAAATTTCAAACAAGTTATTTAAGCAATCAAGTGTAATGCAACATACATGTGAGCAAACAAGGCATATAGTTTTCTGAGAACTATATGTTGAATGGATTTACACCCTCCATTCGGGGTTTGGTGATGTATAATCTCAAAACGAGTAGTTTTAGTTAAGTTATGCTTTCGATCATTACTGCCAAGCATATAAAGTCTACTTGAGTTGAGCCATGCTTCCAGATTTTAGCCAAGCATTGGTTTGTTTCCATGTCACCAAGTAATCGCTTTTGATCATAACCGCCAAGTGTTGCTTTCAACCGTGCTACTATCCTTTTCACCCAAGGATAATAATCTCATGCAATGTGACTCACTTTGTGATATGCATGAATCAATTTATTTAAGATATCATAGCATTATTATTATTAAATTTAAGGTGATCATAGAATTTCATACATATCAAGTGCTATACTAAAACAAACATTTACTTACAATCAATTATGGCCTCGATTTCTTGGAATCATTTCAACGATTTTTCGCATACATAACAATTTATCTTTTCTTAATTGTAATGCGACTAAACTACAAGCACAATCAAGTAAAGCTTTTTAAGGAAATAAACTCATGATGCCATGTCGATACTCCTTCTAAATGAATGAGTCGCTCAAACAATCCACTTAGTCAAAATAATCCTTAGGATACAAGTATTCTTCCTCGAAATCACCTAGTCAAGGAAAATACCCAAAATGAGTTTTTATTGATAACTTTCTTGAGACTTGTCTAAACTATGTCATAAGAATGTCAAAGTTCGCATAAAAGATTATTCCAATTTAAAATGGCTATAACTTGGTCATTTTAACTCGGAATTGGGCATATAATATACCGATTTCTATCTATTCGAAAATATTTATCCATTTCTAAAACTATTTTCATCAAACTAAATCATTTAGTCCCCAAAACAGTGGTGGTCAGATTTACCACGGATTTTCCCTTCCCAAAAGCAATTTGTTTCAATCATTAAATCATCAAAAATTTGCTTTGATAAATACTTAGTTATCTATATAGTTGAAAAATTCCTTTTTCATAGGTATATAGCTCATATTTTATCTATGCTCAAGTGTTTGTTTTCCATTTAAAATTTCTTGAGTAAAATAATGTTAATTAAAAGTTAGAAAATTATAGTTTACAAGAAATCTATTTTTGTAACTCCTCAAAATGAATATTTTGATTCTTTTTCAAATAATTATTTCGTGTTTATCTTACTATTATTCTTAAATGAATTTTGATAAGAATAAATTTCTTCTTTTCGAAATTTTTCAATATTAGTGTTACTTTTCCTATTTGTTCTCTATACAATTTTTCTTTGAACATTTATTTGAAAAGGTCTTAATTTGAAAATTCTCATTTTTTCATGGGTTTCCTTTATATTATGTTATTATAGAAATCATTTTAGTATCAAAATCATCTTCTTTTTGGAAAACAATGTAATATATAAAAAAGATTAAAAAACTTTTCAAACAAGAGTAGCTTTTAAAATTGTAGTGAGTTCTTCCTAGAGTTTGGAAAAGAATAAATTTACTTTTGCTAAACCATAGATTCTTCATTTCATATAAAACTATTCTTAGGTAATAAAATCTCTTTTTTGTCAAAATATTATTGGAGCTTTAAAGATGTGGACAACAATCTTTATGGGCATAATTATGAGAAATAATAACAAGCAAAAATAACATAAATAATAAATAAAGTCAAGTATTGAGAATCTTAGCTTCTTCAAGGCTCCCGGGACTAAGAAATATACTAGTCCCAAAAAGAAAGAAAAAAAAATTATTTTAACTTGATGAGGACAATTCTAAGACTAGAGACTAGTTTTATAACAACATGAAATAAGTAAATTGCAAGGAAAGAAATAAATAAATTACTTTACATGAAAGTAAATAAATTATAAGTGAGCTTATATGCTCTAAAGAATATATATATATATATATATAGATACATAATTAAACTTAGTTAGATATATAACAATAATAATATGAACAAGGTAAAGTAACAATATAATAGATATTCATGAACAAGAACAATACATGAACATAGTGTAACTTTCATAACATTAGTCTTTGGAAACTCATACCATGGTCATATAAGTTACATGATATGAGGAAGAAATTTGTAAGGAAAATTTTATCTAAAGAGTGTTTTGAGATTATGTGTGAATGGGTTTTTGTGTATGTAGAAGGTGGTTTGAGAGTGTTTTTGAGAGAGTTTTGAGAGTGTATATGGATAGGTGTTGAGAGAAAATTTTTAGAGAGATTTAGTAGAGAATTTAGGGTCGTAATTGTGTGAAAAAAGTGAAAAGAGGAGGAGGGTATTTACAGGAAATGAGGAATGAATTTTGTGTGATTTAAATAAAAAAAATTGAGGGAGAGACAGGAAGTGGGGGTAGGGCCGGCCATTACATGAGAGAGGGAGATGAGAGTTTTATTTTTGTATTTTTGTTGATTAAATGTAATAATAAGTAAAGTAGATGTAAAATAAAGTTATGGGAAAGGTAAAATCAAAGATAATAGGTGTATGGTGTTGTAAGAGTAGGTGTTAGAAAAAATAAAAATAAAAGAATAGTATAGAATAGTAATGAATAGTGTAATATAAAGTAGATATGACTAATAAAGTACCAATAGTAAGAAAATACGCGTATGATTGCAATATTTTTTATTTTTACTTATCAAAAAATTATAAAACTGATATTTTTGAAAACCTTATATTTTTACGAGTCTAATAGTATATTCAGAATATTTTTACTATTCCAAGCTCTGGGACACGTTTTCCAAGAATTGTATTCGTTGAGGTTCAAAATGATTTGCAGTTTTACTAATCTGATCTTTTTAATCTTCTTTATGTAATTACGAGCTATTCTACATACTAATCTCTTATTTACTTCTTAGGGTTGCGAACACGGGTTTGTCGGACTTAAAACTATTTCATCTAACTAGGGTTTTCTTGACTTTAGAGTTTGCGGTTAACCTTCCGATTATGGTTTAAGCTAAACCGATCACAAAACTTTGGGGGTTTACAATTGTTTTCCAAAATAAGATGACTTTTTGATACTAAAATGTTTTCCACAAAAACATAATAAGAGTTTTCAAACCAAGATTTTCCAAGAAATGGTCCAAAGAAAATTTTATAGAAAACTAATAGGAAAAGTTACACTAATATTGAAAAATTGTAAAAGGAAAATAGAGAAATTTATTTTTCATTAAAAAGTCATTGAGGAAAATAGCAAGATAAACCTAAAATAATTCTTTAGAAACAAAATAATCAAAATATTCATTTTAAAGAATTTACAAAATGAATTTCTTAAAATTATGGTTTTTCTAAACTTCTAACTAAAATTGTTTTACTAAAGAGTTTTGGCTAGACAACAAACACTTGAGCATGGATGAAATATGAGTTATATATCTATAAAAGGGAATTTCTTAACTATACAGATAACTAAGTATTTATCAAAGCAATTATTGAATGATTTAACGTTTGAAACAAATGCTTTTGGGATGGGAAAATTTGTGGTGAATCTGATCTCCACTTGTTTCGGAGCCTAAATGACCTAGTTTGATAAAAGTAGTTTTATAAATAGATAGATCTTTTCGAATATATAGAAATTGGTATATTATATGCACAATTCCAAGTTAAATGATCAAGTTATAGCCATTTTAAATTGGAATTATCTTCTATCTATGCGAACTTTGACGTTCTTATGACATAGTTTTGTCAAATTTCAAAAAGGTTATCAAGAAATACTCATTTTGGGTATTTTTCTTGACTAGGTAATCCCGATGAGGAATACCCATATCTCGATGATTATTTCGACTAAGTGGATTGTTTGTTCGACTTATCCATTTGGAAGATTTACCACCATGGCAGCGTGAGTTTATTTCCTTAATACAATACTTGATTGTGCTTGTATTTTAGTTGCACTAGAATTAAGAAAAGACAAATTGTTATATATGTAAAAATTGTTGAAAGAATTCTGAGAATATCGAGGCGGGAATTGATTGTAAGTAATTGTTTATTTTAGTATAGAACTTGATATGTATGAATTTCTATGATCACCTTAAAGTTGATAATAATGATATTATGATATCTTAAATAAATTGATTCATGCATCCTACGAAGTGAGTCACATTGCATGGGGTTATTATCCTTAGGTGAAAAGGATAGTAGCACGGTTGAAAGCAACACTTGGCGGCTATGATCGAAAGCGATTGCTTAGCGACATGGAATCAATCCAATGTTTGGCGGATATCCGGAGGCATGGCTCAACCCGAGTAGACTTTATATTGGCGATAATGATCAAAACATAACTTAACTAAAACTACTCGTTTTGATATTACACATCACTAAACCTCGAATGGAGGGCATAAATCCATTCAACATATAGTTCTCGCAAAATTATATGCCTTGTTTGCTCACATGTATATTGCATTTCACTTGATTGGTTAAATAACGTGTTTGAATTTTCTACACAAGAATTTGCTTATGGAAATAATTCTCACAAGCCTATTAGCTTATACCCCTATAGATATTTTTTGCAGTTTAACTATTTGTGGTTGAGGCCATGTAGACCCTATAGCCAGGTATTTTCCTTTTTTGGTTAAGAAATTTTTAGATGAAGTTTAGCATTAGTTTGGATGTAGACTTCATAGAAATTTCTTGTAATAGATTATAGTTATTTTTGGGTGGGGAATGCCTGTAAGACTTGTAAAACAATTATTATGAATGAATGAATATTATGAATTCCTTTTTCTTAATTTGTTAATGTATCTTCTTAAGCTCATATTTTAAAGTATGGTCCTCTAAATTTGTGAGAGCACGCCTTACACTTAATATTGAAGCTTTTGGGAATGACTAAAGTTGTCATATTAAAGCTTTAATATTGAGTGTGGCGAACTGTTACGTTTAGGGTACCTTGTGGGGAGTGACAGGTATACCTTTAGCTTTGAGGATAAAGCTTGTTTTAAGGGGGGTAGAATGTCATCCCCAAGTTTTACCATAGGTGGATTACAAATAAATAATAGTAATAATTTAAAAAGAATCCAAAACCTAATTGAGTATTATGAAATAATAAATATTTATGGCAATATGTCAATCAATAATTTCTTGATAATTAAGTGTGTTGTCTTTCTTGAATCAAAAGTTATGGCTTTTATTAATTAATTTCTAATTTAATAAGGGTATTAAAGTCTTACTTGTCTTATATGCATTAAAGATTTTAAAGTTTCATTTTTTATATTTTAATCTTTCTAGAAGCACTAAAATTTAATGCAAGCCGGCTACAACAAGTATTAAAGCATGAACTTACTGATCTGGATTGAAATGTGTATGTAAATTCAGATACTACCAGCAAGTGTACTGGTCTTGATCATAATATAAAAGTGAGTTGAGTATCGTTCCCACAAGACTAAATTAACTACTAGATTGATATTAGTTTATACTAATATTTAGCAATCAAAATTCATCAATTAACTAACTAATTCTATCTATATGAATGCAATGAGATTGTAAGAAGTTATATAAGATGAATATGGGAAGGAACAGAATCATCCTAATCTTTACTAATCATGCTGAATTTATATTATATGAATAATTAGGATTATGGATATTTGTAAGAAATTGTAAAGACCTAAAACTATCAAGTTTTAGTGTACCATAAAATAATCTATTAGCTTCCGCTATACAAATTATCAATGGAATCTAAGTCACAATTATAAATCTTCCATTTCAATAATTGTCTACTATCCTAAATTAACTTCTCCTAATTCCTTAGTGAGAAATTAAAATAAAATATTGCATGAAGTACATGAAATAATTTCTAAATTAATATTAAGCTTAATTGTTTCCACAATTGTTGTTTAATCTTAATTCATGAATTCCTATGAATCCTAATTATTTTTCCAAATCATCAGAATTCTTATCAAGTTAATTTCAATTAGAAATAAAATAGATAATTAGGATTCAATACAAATATTCCATAATTCTAACAATCCTATAATATAAATTCAAGAATCATTTTAGCAAAATTAGGATTTCATCACTTCCCACAAAGAAAAGTTTAGCTACTCATGGATGATTCAACAATCGAATAAGAATATGTAATTGATAACATTATGAACAGAAAATTCAGATAAATGAATTGCATAAGAAAGAGAATAGATATCACCAATTCAAATATCGCAATCTTCAATTACAATCCTTGAAAGCTTAAATTCTCTCACAAATCTCTATGAAAAAGCTAAGACTATTTGTATACTGAAGTATTCTACTTTGCATCTGCTTCTTGTTTTTGTTTGGGGGGAGGGGGAAGTCCCCTACTTATAGGAAAAATTTCGTGCAAAGCATTAAATGAAAATTGCAGTTTCACAATGTACATCGGTAGTTACAGATCCTACACCGGCGACTTACAGACGGCGTATACTCATTTTCTTCTTTGGACAGGTAGTGCACTGGCAGCTTTCAACTTCGGTCACAAGGGTAGGCCGCTTTTACGCCAGCAACTTAGATATAGATCTAGCCGGCATATATGATGAGAAATGAAAGGTTGGACCAATTTTATAACGAAAGCTGTCCCAAAGCCGGCAGCTTTGATACCGGCTTAGATACTTCAGCATATTTGGTCTCTTCAAATGCCTTCAAGCATGTGTTGTCTACTTATCGCTTCTAATCCTTGATCTACACTGTCTCAACGCCGGTGGCTTAGTAGCTGGCATAGGTTGTAACTTCTTTTGCGCTGGTGACTTTTGAACTCTGAGCTGCCGGCCTTCAATGTACGCTGACTTATTCATCTTCTATGCTGGCAGCTTTGAGGCGGCATATAATTGGTTGAATCAATCCTTGCAAAGCTGGCAGTGTAGGCAATGGCTTTGGGTGAGTGCATCTTGTAAGCCGTCTTAACGCCGGCAGCTTTGAAGTCTAAAAGCTAGCGTATCTTTGAATTTTTCCATTTTTCACTCCAAAGTTTCTTGTTTTGATTTCTTTGTCCAAATTAGACCTGAAACATGAATTTTAATCAAAACAAGTATCCATTCTAGCTATTTTGAACATCAACAAGTTGTATATAATATGATCTTATCACTTACTGTCATTTTCTCTTAAATAGAACTTTTTTCATTAAATATTTAATAGTACTTATTTTCTTTTACGTAGAAAGAAAGCTAAGTAATGATTTGAAAGTTTAAACCAACCGGGTGTTATTGTTCTCAGAAAATAATCATGTTGTTTTCAAAATATCTACTTTTCTAAAAAAAACTATCCTTAAGCCGCTCAAAATATGTTCTTCCAAAAACTTTACATTTTAGCTTTAAAGATCCCTAAAGATTGTGGTTTTGTGCTTTGTGATTTGAGTTTTGGAAAGAAAAAGTGAAGTGATCTCCAAGGGCCCAACAAGTAACTTCGTTTAACTCTGTTTGCAAGAAGTTATAGGAAATATCCTTGTTTTACCTTATTTTCAAAGTTATGAAGAGTATCTTTGTTGAAATACATGCATGCATATACACCTCTCTTCATTTATAGTAAACATGACGTTTTTAGCAAATAAAACGTTTTAGAAAGATGAAAAACAAATATGATCTACTAAGAAATGTCAAAAATAGATAGGAACATGTTTTGTGAAGTTGTTTAAGTTTAAACTGAACAATGTTTATCATATGTGTTTGAAAACAAGTCATTTGGGCCTTGTTTTTCTAAGAAGTGTCAAAAACTTGCCTTTTGAGATTGTCAAGGCTTGGAGTTTTGATAAATTTGTATTATGAGTTGAAACAAATGTTTTCAAAGTTTTATCTAGAATAAAGAATGATAAAACTTGTAATAATGAGAGTAGACCAGCCTGTAATTTTGTTGATGATCTAGATAGAGGTTTTAGATGATAAGTCCCGTGTTAGATTAGTATGTGGTTCGAAGCTATTGTCTTGGAATGTTTTGATGATAAAATATGATCTAGAGTAGTTGTAATGAGGTAGAGTTGCTTAGGAGTTGGGTAGTATGTTGCTATTGTTGTCGAGGCCTAGTTTTTCCCTTGAAGTGGATCGAAAGTAGACTTAATACAAGTGTTGAGGGGTAAGTTTTTAATCACAAGTGTCTATCGAGGCCTACCATTGAGCCCTCAACGTGTCCTCGATAGACACTAAGCAAGTTTTTAGTAAAGTTTAGGACTTTTAGATTGATGGTCAATTTTTTAGAAGCAATTTTTGGAGATTCCAGCACTTCTTGAAAGTGCAATTAATTATTATTCCCATATCTTATCACTGGCTTCTAAAGTTTTAAATGAACTAAGAAATGCTAATTAAGACTTTCAAAACTCGAGTTATTCGAGTTTGATTAGATCATATTGTATTCACAGAGAAAAAAAAGTTGTTTATGTTCAAATTAAAATATATTAATACCCAACTTTTTTCAAACTTGATTGATATTTAAACTGTGATAGAGCTTGATTAAGCTTGTGAGCTGATGGAGTTGAACATTAGAAGGTTTAGGCTTTATTCAATAAACTATTTGAGTAGATGATAAGTTAATTTTATTCTATTCTTTTAATAGGAATTTGAGCCCATTTTGATAATTTTTTAGTTAAATTCCTACGAATTTAGTGATATTAATGTGAAACTATTGGTTTTCAACTCCATGGATCAAAAGAAGAAGAATCGAAGTGCTTTTAACTAGATTTGGAGCAAAATCAACAGCAAAAGTAAGGAACAGATCAGTCATACCCTGAATAACATCAATTGAGGCCAAAATACAAGGTAAAACAAGCAAAAATTGGTCTGTTGCGCCTCAAATTTAGCCCTCGACATGACCCTCAAAACTTGTTCTGCGGAGATCGAGCCCAAACTTGAAGAAAGTTCCTATCACGTCTCATTGTCGCACCCTAAACCTGACCTACGGTAGTTGCTAAAGTAAAGTGCAGACCTTCGTCTTAATGGCGTGCCTCAACCCAACAGAGAATCGAGCCCTCGATAGCCTCAATATTGGCCTTCGATGGAAGAATGGACAGAAACATGCATTTTATCTGCTCAAGTCGAGCCTTATCCTTAATGTAGCCCTTGAGCACTTGACTCATCCCTCAATAAGTGACTATTTGAGCAGCAATTTAGATGTGTATGTGAATAAAGAATTTGCTTTCCATTATACATAATCTGTTACGTCAGCAATAAAATCTTCATGATTTTCGTGCCCTGAGCCTATAAATAAATGTGCAAAGGCATGCGAAAGGGTATACAGTGTACATACGATAGAATAGTACTAACATAGTATAGAGAGAGAATTTTTGGAGCAACATAATTTTATTTCTTCTTACTTTGGAGATCTCGTAGTTTTCTTGGTAAAAATCATTTTAACCCATTGTTTGTAATTTCTGCAAGACTTTGTTCCTGTAAACCCCTCAATTTCTAGGGTAAAGTTTGAATAAATCCTAACCCTAGTTAAACCAAATCAACTATGATCAAGATAATCTAGTAGTTTTAACTCCAGCAATCCTGCGCTCGAAACCTGAGAACGATATAAATAAGTTAATGATGGATTATAGTTCGGAATAATATAAAATAGCTCAAAAAGATTAGATTTGTCAAAATTCGATTCGTTTTGATCCCAAATTGGACCAGTTTTCAAAAAACGTGCCCCGGTGCCCGGAATAGTAAAAATATTCTGATAACACCAAAAGACTCATAATTGTATAAGGATTTCAAACATATCAGTTTCGTAATTTTTCGATAGCTAAAAATATCATGTATAACATATTTATGTATATTTTCTTTACTATCGGTTATTTAATTATCTAGTCTACTATTCATTGTATAATTTGTAATATTCATTACTATTCACCTATTTATACTTTCCCTTACAACCTACTTCTTACTACCTATACATCTATTTTCTTACTTTTTACCTTCCACATACATCTTAAATCACATTATATCTTACATATTACTTACTTTTCATTATATAATAAAAAATAAAAAAAAACCTCTCTCTCCCTCATCCAAGTAGAGTCAGCCCCCTCTCTCTCATCTCTAATATTTTTCTTTTTTAATTTATTTTATTACATCTAATTGCTACTCCAAAACTCTATAAATACCCCATCTCCCTCCACTTCTTTCACACTTCTCATTTTTCCTACCAAAACTCTACCAAATTTTCTCCATAAATCTTCTTTCTAAATTTCTCTTTCAAAATCTCTTTTCTCTCCACAAAACTACTACCAACATATTACTACAACTACCTTTCTTCTTCTTCAATAAATACATAATCTTAGGTAAAATTTATAATATTTATCCTTCATGTCATGTAATTTAACATGACCATATTGTATGTTTCCTAAACCTATAAAGTTATAGAAGTAACAATATGTTCATATTTTGTTTTTGTTCTTATTCATGCCTAAACTCCTATTATATTATTGTTGTTATGTTATTATTATTATATTGTTTTATTATTATTGCTCTAATCTAACTTTATGTATAGTATCATGTATATCTATATCTATATTTCTTAGAGTCTAAATTGCTCACTAACTTCTCACTAACATGCTCTTATTATAATGATTTTTCCCTTTCTTTCTTTTCTTTTCTTTTCTTTTGGGATTAGCCTATTTTTAGTCCCAGGAAGCCTTGATGAAGCTAAGGCTCCCAATACTTGGCCGGGATACCTTGATGAAGCTAAAGTTCTTAATACTTTACCTTATTATTTTGCTTATTATTGCTTCTTATATCTTTCCTATATTCTTATGTGATATTCTAGTCTTTTCATAACTACATAGTCATATGCATGATCATCATAATGATATTGTCTCAATGAAAATAAAGAGGAATTTTCTTTAATAAAGGAAAATGGAACCAAGCTCTTTTATTATATAACTTTGTCACTAAATGAAGTTTTTGTCATAAAAAAACATAGGAAAATTATTTTAATAACTTATTTTCAAGCTCATCATAAATTTTCTTACACGTCAATAAGGATGATTTTATCAAAGAAATTAAGATAAGTAACATGACGTTTATTAAAACTTAATGTTAATAATTCTTTGATATGCAAATTTTTCATAAAACCTTAATTATATGATTTTTACTAACTCCATAATAAAAACTAAGAACTAGATTAGTTTTCAAAGTTAAGATAAAAATCAACTCACTAGTATTATAAATCCACTTAAAGACATAAAAGTTTGCCAAACAACCTAAGAAAGTAAGTTTCTCAATAATAAACTCATTTTCAAGGAAATAGAAGAATATAAATATGATAAACTCAAAAACAATAGACATTATCAACAACTTAAGAAAATGTTGAAAGTATTTCATTCCAAGTAAAGGTTGGTAGAGAACTTAAAAGACCAAGTTTTTAGAAATAAAAATTTATTTTTAAAGAAGTTAGGAAATAAAAATATAAGAGGAAAATAGTCATTAATAATTTTCAATCAAAGCCCTTTACAAGGAAAAATATATGTAATACAACTCAAATCATTAAGGGCTATCAACAACTTAAGAAAAATTTTGGGAACTTTATTTTATCACTAGAGGTTAAGCGAAATTACATTATCTTAGTAAAAATTAGAAAATAAAATTTGTAAGAAAATATTCATTTATAATAACCCAATAATTTATAGTGTTCTTTCAAACCACTTAAAGAAGAAATTGTTAAAATTCAAGTTTTCAATACATAATACAAGTTGTTTTATGAAAAATAATCATTCAGACAACACCATTAAAATTTTACATACAATATGAATATATACATACAGTCAAAGGATTTTTTAGTTATATAAATTTCTATATTTTTGCTAAAGGATTTTTGGATAAAGAAAAGTTTGGAAAATCATATTTTTAAGGGCTGGAAATTTCGTAGCTATTTTGTACGATGATTTTGGAACCCAAATAGATTTTTATGACAAAAATCCTTAGAAATCGATAGATCTTTTCGAGTAGTAGTAGAAAACAATATATATATATGCGAAATTATGAGTTAAAATAAGCAAGTTATTATCATTTTAAGTTGGAATTTCCTTCTATCCGAATTTTACCACAAATACTAGAATAGAATTAGAAAGTTCAAGTAGAACTTCCACGAAATACTTATTTCGGGTATTTCTTTCGTTTAGGTAACAAAGCTTGGGAGAATCCATATTCAGAGGACTATTACGAGTAAAGAATTTTGGCAAGGATGACCCTGTGACTTTATCTCCTACTTTTACGTACTTGTTTGTGCTTGTAGCTAGAGGCACTAGAAGTGGGAAAAAGATGAAAATGGAATATGCATGATAATATTGGTGGAAAGCATACTAAGCATATCGAGACATGAACTGTTGTTAATTAAATTGTGTTTTATTATCATAATAGAGTGTCTGCAAATTCTATTATCACCTTTAAATTATCTTAATCACATATTAAGAGTTATATTATTTGATTCATGCATATCATGTACCAAGTCACATTACATTAGCTATTATGCTCGATGGGACAAGGGTATAGTAATGGGGTTCGTGCAAACCCACAAGTCTGCAAGGATGGGCAAATAGGAGCCTGAAAGAATTATTTCAAGATGGACGAATAGGAGCCTAAAAGAACTATTTCAGGATGGAGAAAGTAAGAGCCCAAAATAAACTACATCATCGGATTTCAAAGGTGGGTTTTAAAAAGCCCAAAACACCTAACTTTGAATAGAGGGATAAATCCATTCAAACATATGATTTTCGGTAGATCACATATAGTACTTGCTCACTTGCTTGATGTATTTCATATGGTTATTTAATAACTTGTTTGAATTTATTGATATGAGTACACTAATTGAAGAATATTTTCACTAAGCCAGTTGAGCTTACACCCCAATAGACTTTTGTCGACACAGGAGCAATATCTCTTTTGCCTGAAGACTCCATATATCCGGGTGGAATTATGTTTTGGGAAGCTTTGGGAGAAATCTTTTTAAAGATCTTAGAATATATTTACTTTAAAATCTTTTGATTCTAGTATTGTCCCTTTTCTGCAAGACTAAGATTATATTATGATCTTTGGAGATTTATCAGGGGAATGCCCCTAAGATGATATAAAGACCATATTTTTAAAATTCTGAAGTAAATGTTCATCTAGATTCTTGTATGTTATATTTACTATCTTTAACTATACATATCCTATCGGTGTCTCCTATTATTGTGATAGATGCCTTACATATGGTGTTAAAGCTTTCGCATGACTTTAGGAAGTCATTCTTAAGCTTTAATATCATATGTGGTGGACAGCTACGTCTACGGTACTTTTTGGAGCGTGATAGTTCCCATTTGTAATATCCTTCTATTAATCTCGTTTTATTTCTTCATATCATGTTCTCAATTTTTAAATCCATGGGAAAATAATCTCCTACAGCTTAGGGTTTACAAATCTAAATCCTAATTCATATGAAATCAAATGCGCTTTCAAGTCATTTGACTGGGTATTTGTGACTAGTAGCTTGAATCTGTTTGTGTGGGTCTGATTGTGTGGTGTACCTGTTGGACCCATGTTTGATTTCAACTGAATAGGCTGAGAAGTCGTTCTTTTGGATAGATCTTCGACTGCAGTGGAGTTATTCATAATCGCCTTGAGAGAAGGGTTGTGAGGCTTTTTGTCTCTTATTTTTAAAATGCATTAATTTGATTTTTTAAACAAAGGATTCTTAGGCTTTATGCGGGTCTAGACCGTTGATAGCTTGAGATGAGATTCAGGTGGTCTGGTCCAGACTTAGAACTATTGACTTTGAGAGAAGTTTTATTTTAACTCAGTGAATTCAACAGTACAAAAACATCAACAACAACTCCCTCATAATTTAGATTTGAAATCACATGATAAGGAATTGGTAAAGCAAACCCTGGTCTATCATCTTACATTTTTACAAACCCATCTTTAATTTTTGCCCTGAAAGCTTTGTAAATATCTCTAACCTAGCATAACTTCTTTTATTTTGTTATGTTTTGTTGTGCTTCTTTTCTTGGTTAGATAATAAATGGAATGTAAGTATAATAGTTGCCCCCATTTCCTTGGGATCCGACCAAATTATTTATGTATTACTTCGGTAGGCGTGCTTGCCATGAATGTTAGAAGTTGCTAAATTGAAGTTGAAAAGAATCAATTAGTTTTATAAATTTTGAAAACTTCAGTTTCGAGTTGTGATTTTGAAAGTGTGTTTTATACGACAAATCCAACAGAGAAACAATCCATAAACCAACCCCAACAACAACCAGTAGACTAAGTTTGAGCTCAACTCGATTACCTTAGGTGTAATTTGATAGATGAAACCTAAAAGAAGCTTATTCAAGTTTTTTCTCTCTCTCTTTTTTTTTTTTTTTTTTTTTGTCGTTGTTGGAATGGCTAGTATTTTAACTATCAACATCATGTTTAGTTACTCTTGATTCAATATTGTAGGTTATCAAGGAACATTCTTCTTAGTTGTTGTCTGTGGAGGTTCCTACTAATGCATCTAATATAATGGAACCAGAAATAGAAGCTACTGCCATAATTGCAAATTGTTGTGGGATGTGGCCACTTCTTTCTCCTTCCATAGAGAAGAATGGGAGTAAGATACCTGGAGAGAGCTTAGTAGAAGATATTCAACATCAAGAAGTTTTGGTGTTGTTGCAGCTATTCTTGTTAGTTGGATATCTCTTGGTCAGTCTAAGGACACCTTAGTGGACTAGTTAAAAATTCAACTTTCCATATGAGTTCAACAGAAGCTAGAACCTTTTGTGTTCTGTATCGATTCATGACAACACTTTTTTTTCCTGATGGTCATAGAACATATTGTTTTTTGGTGGCCAGTAATTTTGTATGTTAAGTGGAACTTTTTGAAAAATAGATGATGGATACATAATACAAAGGCAATGTTCTCAATTCCTAGATCTCTGAGACACCCATGAGGATGATCATGTTCATGTTCGTGCTGTGACAAGCTTGAAGAAATCTACCAAGTGAATATCACCTCTACTCACCTTTTAGCCAATCATGGTCATAAATCCAGTTTTGATAGTCTTTCTTCTTCTTCTTTTTTTCCCATATATTATAAATGAAAAAGGAAGGTGTTATCACCATCAAGGCCTCAATGGAGTCGCTCTTGTGATCTTGTTTCCTTAAGGGCATTTATTTGGATAAAGAGGTTTGTAATCATTTGACATATTTTGGAAAAGCAATTATAACCATTAAAGTGGCATCACTTGGCCTATGATGTTTTGATAAATAGATTTGTATTTTTTCTACTTAATTTAATATATGAAATATGATTTTATGGAATTGCTTTATATTAGCAATCAGAGTTTTGTTTATATTTACACTTCCACTAAACTCTCATTTACATGGAATTAGCAAAATGAGCCTTCATTATGTACATGCTAATTTTGAATGAACTTGCAAGTAGAGCTTAATATAGTATATGAAGCATTGGTTGTATAAATTGTAATATTCGAAATAATAACAAGATACCCTTTTTAAAAAGTATCTACTTTACAACATCATCAGTAAATTGATAATAAATTTTTTAAGGCCAATGGCCTCTTGGCCACACAAAAGAAAAGAAAAGAATAAAAAGAAAAAGAAAAAGGGAAAGAAAAAGAAAAAGACAAAAAGGCCTATGAACTCTGTCTCTGTGTGCCATCACATGGTCATAATCTATCAAGCCAAACTTGCAGGAGTCTTTCCTTTTAAGTGAAGATGCTAGCCCTATACTCCTGTAGTTAAAAATAAGAGAATAGGCATTTAAATCAACAATATAACTGAAATATCTAGTACTGTCCCTTTTTACCTTCTCTCGACAAGGATTAGTGAACGAAGCTCACAATTGTTGAACCTACACATAAAATTATCATAAGTTTTAGTCGTTTTAGTTGAAGATGCAGAAAAACTAAAGGAAAAGTGGAAGGGTATTTAGATAAAAGCTTCAAAAGAGTAAAGGCATAGAAGGCATGGAACATTTGGTCACTTAAACTTAGTTAAGAAGAAAAATCCAAAAGAGCAAGCAATAGCATCCTATCATTAAACAATGACAAGATATTTGCATTATAATTCTTGAATCAATAGAATATCAAAATGATTGCACTGCATGTTTGGCGCATTAATATTAGTAAGTCTGAAATGATTTGAACTCTTCTTGAGCATGTAATATCGATAGTCTAACTAACACATCAATGCAATTTCTGAAATTTCTAGGAGCTATTACTACAACTACCATGTCTTTCTTTCTTCTAGAAATGTATACACTTGATGCCATGATTTCTGCTTATAAGTGTCTCATCTATCCAGATTAATACTCTTTCTTTCTTGACATGCTATAAAAAAACTTGGTACTACTGGAAAATTACTTGCCTGTTAGATATTTTGTGCTTAAATAAGGACTTTCCATCCTCACATAATGCATCTAGAGTATGGATCAAGAACAAACCATGCGTAACAATTGCAATCTCCTTCTCTTTTCTTGCCCATAAACTGTGTAAAGTGAATAGGTCATCAAGTAGGGTATATATACCCTAATAGCCAACCGATTGCTAAAAGTACTACTACATTATCAAAAATCAAATCGGCAGACTCTATTGGTAAATGTACTAAATGGTAAGATGTTGTAACCCAAAATAGCCCTATTGAGGTTCAAGGTATAACCCCATGAGACAATATAGCATAGAGATAGCTTGTTATTTTATGTGAAAGTTTTATTCATATTTTCAAGAATATGGGTAGAATTAACAAATTTTTATTCATTGTAAAAATGACTAGAATATAATGACGAAATTCCAAAACAAGAAAAATTGGGTTAGACTCCTCACAAGTCTAGAAACTTCATTCCTCTAGCTACAATTTCCTCAAGGGACTCTTTGTAGTCACTCTTCCACAAGTTGTCTTCGTCACTTTCTATCTATAAATACAAGGTAAGAAAGGTAAATGAACAAAAACAATTATGAGAGAGGAAACTACAATGTCAAACGAGTTAAGTAATAACACTAAAGGTTATAGAAAATAGAAAAAGCTAACTCCGAAAGAAGTGTTTGCAAGCAATGGTAACCAGTGAAAAATCAACTGCAGGGAAAAGGGTCTTGTACTCGTTGACGCTTCTCCTTTTATCACAAGGATGAACTCCCTACATCGATTGAAGGCCAAATTAATAAACATAGAAATTGAAGGAAATTGTTAATGAGTAAAGTAAGCTTTAAGGCAACATTCAACCCTACTAACCTATGCACAATGCCTATTTCTACGAAAATGGTATAATGAAACACAACAATTGCCAGTTAAGATTGCAAAGTGAATAACTACCACTAAAGGAAAAAATATGCAAATCGAATGTAGAATATAGTAGCTAGGAAAAATTAAGTTTTAATAGCTCATGAAATAATGTCAGGAAAAATGTACCATTTGTTCTCGACAAAGCTCAACAGCTATAAATCTTGGGCAGTTCTGGCTTGATATTGCATCCCTGTTACTTTTTCCTACTCCTGCAACCATCAGTGGTAGATCTCCATATTCATCATTATAGCTTCCACACCAAAAACTGCTGCAGCTGTTTGTAAAGTTCTAAAATACCACACACTTATCAGCTTTAACTCAAAAGGAGGGTCTCACAAAATATAAACTAAAAATATGTCACAGCAATAACAATGTAAGTCCTTTTATGACCCTAAAATTTAGTTTACAATGCCAACTAATTTCAACCAATTAAGAAAGAAAAAAAAAAGTTTGGATATATCACAGAACATAAAGTTGCTATGTTCATTCGTTTATGTATAATATAGTTGGGAATCGAGTAGCTCATCGAATTATTAAAATTTCTAAAACCAAATGGAACAAGTTGTCGAGTGCTTCTATCATATAGACAAGTTAGCACCTTAACATTGGGGAAGAAATGACAACATCTATTTTCTTCATTAATCCAGATGCATGAACCTGCTTGCGAAGACCATCGGCCTGCACATGAGCACATATCAAACTTACTGATTAGAACTCCATTATAACGACAATTAAAAAAAAAATCCATGTCTTCTTCCATTAAAATTTCCCTGAAACAGCAAACATTAGCTTGCCTTCTCTTATAGTTGCTTTTTACATCATTAATGCAAATTATTTATGATATGGAATATGATTAACTTCACAATAACAATTCATAATTGTATTTATAATCACCTGATCCCAGCCAAGGGGGAGAGTTCTGCGTCGAAATATTCTGGAGATAGTAATAGGTCATGTTTATTCGTGCTGCAATATTGTGAACACCCTGTGCATGCACAAATTACGAAAACGAGAAAGTGACTTCCAAAATTTTAGATCAAGATTCATCGGTTAGAATAGAAGTTAGGGAAAAAAAAAAAAAGCAATAATTTAAGTTGAACATAAACATAACCCTACTATTAACGATTTCCGAACATTTCAAGTTCCATTATTATACTATAGATATAGTAATGCTCAACAAATGAAGGATTTATTAATTCTGTGACCAACACATTTCTGGATTGTTAGTGACATCCATGTATTGCAATCAAATAAACATAGTCATTTTTCTATCTTATAATTAGTACACATGGTAGACATGGATGCGTAATGCCATTCATGATGATCTTCTTAGGGAGTGGTATTTGTTTTGTGGTAGACTTTTTGTGAACTTTTTTCCAGCATTTGATATATTCAAAGCCTAAGATTTTTAAATAAATATTTGTTAGTAATCTCAAAGGTTTTAACTGCTAGTCTGCTAGTGATAATTAACGGGGGGAGGCAAATATTAGATGGTGATGTGGTTTTAAATTTTTGGAAAAGAAAAATTATTTCAGTTTTAAAAGTAAGAATCATTATTTCTGTGATTGACATTGCTTTCATCACCACTTACTATAAAACACTAGTCTTTCGATCTATTAAGACAAGTAACGTTTGGCTACTACAAACATTTACATTGTAAAAAAAACATGGAAAGGAAAAGTTAGTGGCATACAAAATTTTCATAGGATTTTATTAAAAGCTTCTAGTCATTCAGAAACAGAAAGATAAAATCTACAATTACCAAATAGAATTATTTCTAACATCACTAATTACATAAGTGGTCCATGACATTACAACATATGCAATGCAACATAATTTCATATCAAATGTAATACACTTTAAAATAAAAACTAAAATAAAAATAAAATAAAAAGAACAAAGCGCAGAGCAGATATATATTACATTAAATTTGAAACAAGCATGGAAAATTAATTTCTTGAAACAAACAATTACCCTTAGTTTCTGGTTGTGTATATGATAGTCTGAAGTATTGGTAGAGTGTATCAAATTTAAAGTTTTTAATCCAATCTGAATCAAACACAAGAAAGTACAATTCGCTTGCTAGGGTTTAAATAAGCGATTTTGCATTTATAGTATGATTCATAGTTTGTTTCGTGTGTTATAGATCATACCTTTCCTAACTTACCTTTTAAAGTATTCTTTACCTCAATCCTTTTAAATATTGATCCTTTTCCCTATCTCCACTCATAGGTTTAGTAATATGACTTTACTTCTTGTATATCTAAGGCAAAGTAAAATCTTTGGTTGTCATTAGGTTTTTTTATTTATTTAAATTTATTTCACTCAATAGATTGCAATTTGGATATAGAGTAGTTATTGCCATTAACTCCTTTTCTAAAATTAAAACCACTTCCTACATAAAACTCAAAACACCTTACACAATTTTTTTTTCCAAAAATAACAACTTCCTCTTTTGTTCAATCTCAAAAGTTTTCAATTGGAATTTATAGTAAGAAAAATAGCAAAACCATACCATATATAAAATATCATCTATTTAATCTAAAATCTATATTTTAATATTTTAGTTAAAAAATTTACAATATTTTGAGATATGTCAAAAATAGTACCTAAACTTTGCAAAGTTCAATAAGATACCTCAAGTTTGAATAATAAAAGTCTTGAATTAAAAATTTTAAGTGTACCATAGTGTTCGTAATATTTAATATAGTAGGTACGTAAATTTTTACCTAAAAATATTATCGAATGAGTATTTATCTTATGTGTTAATTAAACCGAAAAGTAAAATTTCCCAAAAAATTCATGCTTGCTCCCAACGAAATTTTTTGTCTATAAATTTTCTTCTCACTTTTATCTCTCATTCTGTCTTTTTCTCTCTCTCTCTCTCTCTCTCTCTCTAAAAGTCTTCATACGAAGACTTGATTGAAAAAAAAAATGCACAACTTCTCCAAAGCGAAGAAGGAAAAGAAAAAAAAGAAAAGAAAAGAAAAAGAAAAAAAAAATAAAAAGAAATCTATAAGCTCCTTTGATTCAAAAGCTCATATTTTCACATACTATAACGATTTTCAATTCCGAAAGTGGTATTGGATCGTGGTAATAATGTTCATTCAAGACCATACAAGATAAGGTTTTGACCACTCTAAAATTTACTATTATGATCCTAAATGTAGAAGTTTTATAATATTAGAAGTTTTTATATTAGTTTTCATTATAAATATTCATATTTACATGCATATATAATAATAATATTATAAAATTATTCTATGCTAATATGTGTATTTAGACTAGTTGATATTACATTTCACTTATCAGTGGATGATAAACTAATAAATAAAAACGCTAGATTGTAGAAAATTGATTATAATATTAAACAATTAATTTCTAGAGTCCATTTATTAATACATAGATATCTAGAGGCAAATCACTAGGGTTGAAATATACTCGATAGGATTAATACCTAATCAAAATCTTTTAATCTAAAGCCCAAATTAAAATTCTGATTTCATAGACATGAAAGTTATAATATTTTAATCATGTATAGGCTAAAACCCTACTTTACCTTATTAAATTTGGAAACCCTATCGCGTAGGTGATAAACCTAAATTTATAAAAAAAACCTGTAAACTTTAGATTTTAATTTTCAACCTGAAAATAATATAAGAAAAATATAGAACCTTAACTATTAAGATATCTATAGTGTAATACTCGAAACTTATCAAAACATTAAAAGTTAAGCGTGCCCATAACCTAGGATGGGTAACCGACTTGGGAATGAATAGTAATTTTCTAAAACGAGTGATATCTCAATAAATATAGTTCCAAGATAATAATTGTTGATTTAGAATTGAATTACCATATCTTTAAAGTATATCAGTTAGCAAATGATAATTTAAAAATAAATCGCTACGATTGAGATATACCCATTAAAACTATATATTAGGTCTAATTTACATAAATAAAATCAAACTAAGATTTTAATATCGAAAACACAATAAAAAAAATTTTCACTTATATAACACCAAACCCAACTTTAGTTTTTTAAATCATAAACCCTAATCAGGTAGATAAAAACCATAATATTATTCAATTGTGTAAACATAAAACACTATAAATCAAGTCAAAACTATCTCTTATAAAGTCTAGGACTTAAAACCTAATTTAAATATTTCATTGGATATTAGTTAGTAATTCAGTTGTGTATTTATCAATATTTATCTAATATAATAAATTATTCATCTTATATATATTATAAACTCCCTAAAATAGAAAACCAATCCATTTTATTTTACCTCTTTACCATAAAACAAAACATAAAACATTTTTAAAAATATTTCACCCCACTTACTCTAAATCCCCAGGAAAATAACATCATATAAAATCTTAGGGAAGAAAGAAGAGAAATCATGATAACTTATGTTTTTTAACAAATACTTAGATAATTAGATATGTTTAATAGAAGAAATATAAAGATCATGTTAGTTCAAGTTAAATCCTATGTTAAATGTCTTTAAATAAATGCTCATTACATTTTATAAAATAAAACTTAACTAAAGAAACAATTAGAACAAAGTAAAGTAAACCTATAACATAGGTCTGGCATTAATAAGAATAAAGATATTTTATGGCAAGTTTAAATAATTTAAATTACACACAACATATAATGAAAGTTCCGACCCTATAAGAAAGTTTTACTAGAATTTGATAAATGGAACATAGTTGATCATTTGATCAATAAGAAGACTGAATATGTAATTAAACTTTAGTATATGGCCTTATATATAAATATAAGATTCAAATCATATGTAGAAGTAAGGTTTGAAACATAAACTCAATATGATTTAAGTATTATATAGATAAAAGATATTTAGCTTTAAATCTATTAGATAAGCTCAATAACAAACCTATATAGACATATGAAGATTTCGACACATATAAAAGAATAAGATTCCTAAAATAAAACTTAAGTAATTCAATTACAAATTAGAAAATTAAGATAATATAGATTATAATTGAAAAATTAAACTTAACCAATAATCTTGTAACTCTAAGTATAAAATTCAACGCTTAAAACAAACTATAAAATATAAATTGATGAAAATCATAAATATTAGCTTATATAATCAAATTAACTAAAGTTATATACTTAAAATAAGATCAAGACAAGCAATATAAATATAAATATATATGCCTTAACTAAAGAGTTGAGTAATAGACTTAAATTAAGTATAATCACTAAATAAACATAAACAAGGAATTGAACTTGAAATAATAATTAAGAATACCAAAAAAGAAAGATAGACATCATTGTAATACATTTTGGACCCATAAAGTAATATAGGAAAAAATATACAAAATGATTAATTTAACCTGATAATTAAAAACTACGTTTGTTAAGCTTTCCAATGACTAATCATATGCTAAAATCTAAGTTAAAACGAGTACAATATGCCCGATTTAAGATTTCATGATTAAACTCGATATTTGAAAACATTTAAAATACTTTTCTTAAGATAACTAAGATTATATGAACTATATAGTTTAACATGTGAAGCGTAGCCTTTACAAGCCTCAAAATGGCTAATTATATGTTAAAGTTGGATTAAGAATACTAAAATTCAAAGTTAAAATACAAAACACAATGGGTTTTATTGTATGAATTAGAGTATAGTAATGAGTTTTCTTGTAGATTTTTACGACCATTAAGCAAGGATAAATAGGTGAATATATTCCGATGACCTTCATATCTGCTTGTGCTTGTAGGTTTAGAGTATGATATTTTGTTAATATAAATTAAATGATTCATGTATGGGTTTGGGAAAGTTACGTTTGTGGTTGCTCGTGTTTGTTATCTATGTTAAAAATACTATACATTATTCTAGACATTAAATATTGAGTGTTGCTTATTCATTTTGATATTTGCGAGTGTCTAATCATTGTCTGATCGCCAAATAAATGGACTTAATAACTATTGGCATAATAATTACAAAATTGAGCATTCATTGCACGATTGCATGTAGAAGGCCATCACCACTATACTTTGACAAGGATGGCCCACCTTATCCCGTGAGGATGGTGAACATGGAGGATCGAAGTGGTACATGTCTAGTGTGTACCATGGGCCTTGTTATAGGGGAATGGGATCTAAGTCATCTTGGGGAGACAACCCATCTCCTAGGATCACACCAGGTCATTGTTAAGGATATCTTGCATCAATGGATGTTGTTATATGTATATTATTTTCTATATATGAAAAACTCCTTGAATAAATTTGATTCCGAAGTATTAACAGTCGGGTGCTAATGTGTGGATGTACCCCAACCTCGAATTTGGAGGACGTAAATCCGAATATATATATATATATGGTTATCGGTTAGCCATATATATTTATTCATTTGCTTGTCTGCATTACATATACTTGTTTAATAACTTGTTTATTTTTGCTTGAACGGTATGGAGCGAGGGTATACTTCACTCGGCTAGTTGAAGCTGACTCCCCAACAGTTTGCTTTTGCACGTAAATTGAAATATAAGAAGGGATAGGATCTGAGTGTAGAGCACACCGGGGATCAAATTTCACAAGATAGTTAGATGATTGTAAATTTAGAGGAATAAAGCTAGTTGAGAGAATAAACATAAAAATGTAATCTTTTTCTTAACTTAAACCTAGTTGATATATTATGTTAAACCTAGGTTTATCTTATCTTGTTGTTTGTTAGGATATCTGATTCTCTACGGTCTTTATGATTTGTGGAAGTTTTGATATCCAATAAATTATTTTCATAATAAAGTTATATATGTATAATACAATGAGAGAATAACTAGTTAGTCCTGTGAACTCTGACGTGCAAGGCGATCTTCATGTTGCAGGTGCACACGTGATATGACGATTTAGGGCAATCCTACTAGGCCCCTTATAAGGTTGCTACACTAACCTAAAAATATCAATTTCCTCAATTGTTATCATCTAATTATTATATCTAATTAATCAATGTCTAGATCAATATCAAGATTACTTTTCTTTAAATTATCATATTCACAACTTACTCTAACTATTGGAATTACCACTACTTATCATGTAACTTTTACCCTAAAATGATATTTCAATTCATAGATTACTTATCTTGAATTGCAACATTCCTAGCTTAGCTTAATATCTTTTTTAGTATTATTAAACCATAACCTTAGAAGAGTATACTAAAATCTCTTTCAATTAACAACAATCTAGAAATTACATTAAAGATCAATGAATCCCTTATTAGAAATAAAACCAAACTTTTATTTTAAATCTAATACGAAGAATTATGGTACCCTATCTCTAGGTATTCATGAAATTGTTTCCATTTATGTAAGATCTATTCATAAATGTAATTTCTCAATTAATCTATATGAAATCTAGATAATTAAATCAATGATAGGAATCAACTTCCAATAGTCTTATTATGATAGTCCAAGCTAAGGCATTACAAAATTTAACTCAAAGAATTTTGCTGAATCAACCTCAAGAAGACGAGTATGATTTTTCACATGGTTATGCAATGTATCATACAAATGGTCATGACTCAATTAATAGGAAATTATAAGAAAAATATGAAGGAAATGAAGGTAGAGCACTAATCATTGCCATGATCTAGCGCATAACTCTACATAGTGGAAACATGGGAGATGATAGTAAGAATCATGCTCATGATTCTTGATGAAATGAAGATCAGATGCCACTAAGGCATGATAACACCTATGACTTATCAAGAAGAGAAAGTCCGAGGCCTCTAAGGGCATAGTCACGCTTGTGACCTTAGAATTGCACCTATAGTAATGCCTATGATTCATAAAATATGAAGATCAAAAGATACCAAGGGTAGAACCATACCCGTGATTCCCTTGCTCTGTCTTTACATGAATCTTCTTTTAATTAAGTTTTATATTTACTATTTTGCCATTAATGAGGGCCATATAAATGCCTTTTTATGTTGTAAAACCTAGGTATCAAGACATTATTATTCAACATCCTTTTTGTTTGTCTTTCACTTGAGAGCCAAAACATTAAGTTCTTATCATTCTATTGCGCTTGTGGAGAACAACTACTCGATCTATCTTGTGTGTCATATCAAGACTGAAAGAGTGTAGCTCATGTTGCTAATGGTGTGTAATATCCAATAATAACACCATTCATATCCTTTATATTCATTGCAATTCAAGATTCAGGGCCTACTACACCATAAACCAAGCCTGGTGCTTATCATCTTTTGTATCAGAGCTTCGGGTTATGACAAAGGTAAGTGTTGTGTAGAAGACCTTAAGTAAATTGTGTTCATTGTTGAAATCTTAGATATGGTACTTGTAGTAATGGATTAAGTTGTAGGATCTTGTAATATTGTTGTTTCCATCACTACATTGAAGTATTGGGAAGTTTGATCTTTTTTAAAGTGTGTTCTTACAGGTTTGGGAGAATGTACTAAGTGTTTGATGAAATGTCTCAACTGAGTTTTTCTTTAGTATTGAATCAGTTAAGTAGTGATTGTTGTTGCATTGTGTTATTTGTTATGTTGATAAAGTATTGTGGCATTGTAGGGTTGTTGTGACACTTGGAATAGCATTTGAAGTAAGGGTGACATTTTTTCACATGAAGTGTCCGATAAAATTCCTTAAAGTGTTACATTGGTGCTTGAGTTAGTTATGTCCAATGAAAGTGTGTATGGTGGACACTCGAGTAATCAAAGGTGAAATCCTAAAGATACTACTACAATGACCATTGATCAAGACCTTGATTAGTTGAATACTTTGATAGACCAATTGCTGGGGCATTTAGGGGGACAACCCTTAGCCAAAGGTAAAGGTAACAATTTTATTGCCTGGAAAGTTTAGTCCCTTCGAGGAACAAAAAGAGTTAAGATCAAGATCCTACCCTTCAATAGGGGAGGATCTCCTAATGATTACTGTAGTGCAAATTTTTTAGTGCTGTGAATATGATGAACTCACTAAAGTATGAGTTGCAACTTTAGAATTCTCCAGGTCTATTACATTATGGTGGTGTAATTTGTTAAATAGTAGGAGGAGTAGAGAAGCTAAAAGTACCACATGATGAATGATGAAACAGGTGATGCACATGAGATTTGTTGCCAATTATTTGCATCAAGAGTCATATTTGTGGTTGCAATCTTTGCATCAGGGTAGAATGAGTGTGGAGGATTATGTTAAGAAGTTTGAAATGTTGACAATCCTATACAATGTGGAAGAGCCTTAAGAGAAAACTATAGCCCACTTCATAATTGGGTAAAAGTTTGAGATAGCCAGTGTTATGGAGCTCTAGAGTTTTCACACATTAGAGGAAGCCATCAACTTAGCTTGCAAAGTCAAAAGGCAACGAAAGAGAATTTTGCATCTATCCTTATTACCTCCTAATCGAGGATCTAGTTCCAATCAATCATTATCAGAAAGAAGATTAAAGAAAGAAAATAGTAGAAATGTAAGGGAGATGGAAAGAGGGGATGACAACCAAAGCAAGGCAATTGCCAATACTAACGGTGCCAATACTGAGGTACAGATGGCTGGTAAAACGACTAGCTAGGTCAAATGTTTCAAATATTTAAGGTATGGACACATTGCTGCTCAGTATTCAAATAGAAGAGTTATGGTCACTATATCTAAACATACAAAGCTTGATGTAGTGAGTGAGGATAAGAAAAAGGAGGAGGAAAACTTATTAATAGATTTTAACAAGGAGGAAGATGGTACTACAGAAGTGTTACGGCCCGTTATTGAAAGGGCTAATTTGCTATACTTATTTAGGTTAATTTATAATTGGTTTGCTTTAAATTCTTGTTTAATTTAAGATAATTGGCACTTGATTAGAAAATAAGTTCATTTTAGGTTTAAAAAGGAGAAACATCGACATTTAGATCAATTTGAATAAGAATTTGAAGTTGAACATATCATCTAATCAAGATCATGCTCGTCATAAGGCCAATGATCATCTCGGATATTTATTAAAGAGGCAATAACGAGAGTGGCAAACAAGAGAAGAAGAGAAAAATACCCACAGAGAAGACAACGACCTAAGTAATGGCCATAACCTCGGGTGTGATCTTCATGAAGTTGGTAAGCTTAAGTGCTATGGTCGTTATTTGTTGAAGATGAAAAGACCACAGTAGAGATAACTCTTAGTGATTGTGCCCTAGGCCAATTACTGGATATTGTCATTCATAAACATTTCTATTATATTGTTTGCATGTTTACTTTATAATAGGATCCGTGAATAATTTAATTATTCTAAATGTCCCTAGATGCTCATTATTATGGAAACAATAATGAATTAAATCTAGTATGAGGTTTGACTGATAATCATGGGATGTTTATTTGTATAGAGATACAAATCAAACTCATAGGTACATATTGGAGAACTATGTACTAGACTGACCCGCTTTGAGATCACTACATGGATTAGTGTTATAAGTGATTCTCAAATAAGATGTCATCGTATCCTCAAACCTGAAATCATCATGGGTTCCAACATGAGAAATATTATGTTTCAACTCAATCAAACACTGTCTTTAACCAGATAATATAAAGATTGAGATAGGGCATAATGTAAATCATGTAGAAGAAGTTGACTGATTAAGATGGGATTTGTCCCTCTCGTTGTGAGAGAGATATCTCTAGGCCCCTCGATGAGTGAGACTGAGAAATGCATGGCCATGCTCAAATGAATTGATAGCGTGATCAATTTCATTTGTTTTTATCAGTTTACTTAGAAATTGAGAAATGATAAGATTGAATGATATAAGGATGACACTATCCATGCCTTATGTTCAATCTAGATATCATGCAACAAAAGGATAATGACATAAGTTATGGATTAGGTAAAAATCGGATCACCGATCTTCACTTAGTTTGGGTAAACATAATATCTTGCTAGAGGCCACTTTGGTTTTGTTGACTAAAATTGTTTTAGGTCAATTGCCAACATTAAGTGAACCTACATAGTCACACACAAAAGAACGAGTCAAAAGAATCATAGACTAAATTTAATGTCTTGTGGGAATAATAATTTATTATTATTAAGAATAATAATAAATTAAAGGATCATAGACTAAATTTGATGTCTTGTAGGAATAATAATTTATTATTATTGAGAGTAATTATAAATTATTACATTGCTATGTGCAAGAATTATATTTTAGGAAATATTATCCCTTATTAGATTAAGGGGCACTAATGTCATTACTCATGTGAGAATGACATTTGTAAGCCCCCGAAAATTTCAGTAAATAATTCTACGATGAACTTCGAAAATAAACCCTAAAAATCACTTCAAATTAAAACCGAACTTTGAACGAGTCCTGAAATATAAACGAAAGTAAGAATTCATTAGTCTTGAGAAAATCTAAAAATAAAATAAGGACTACAAAAGTCCTTAAGTCAAAAAACCATTACATAAGATAAACTGCTTATCTAATCTATAATTCATAAAAATCGGGATAAAAATAAAACACAGTGATAATTTGCTAAAAAGCAAGTTAATCTATAACATGACAATTTGAAGGATTAGGAAATCACCAAAGGCCAATTCCATAATTAGGCTTTGGCACGATTAACAAAACTTTATCTGCCAATAATAAAATATAGACTTTGGAAGTTCTCCAAACGACCAAATTAATAATCCTAAGAGAGGGAAATCACAATAAAGCCCTAACGATCAAATCAAACTCCCATGAATCATAGAACGAGTTAGAAATTGAAATCTTGTAACCTTAAGAAGGAAAAATTCAAGAAACAAAATAACAAATCAGATAATCCTTAAGTTAACCAATTGTTCATAAAACCTTAAATCGAAGCAAAAATAAATTCGAAAACAAAACACTATGAAGATCCTTTTTCAAAGCAAATTATAAAAATCAAGATTTCCCCAAAATCATTCCAAAAATCGATATTTGACTCAAACTCAAGAAAATCATATCCGGTAACCATTACCGATATAACTCCGGATATAATAATTCAATTCAAGATTTCCGAAAGCAGTGAGAGATATTAAATACTTATAAAAGTAAAATTTAAAATAAATTTCTCAAACTAGATACGTTGTATAAACAGAAAATCTCAGTTTCCAACTTGGCAATACCTAAACCGGAAAGTTATCCGGAAACCCTAACCGGAATACAATAGAGTAAGTCCGGCAATCTAGCGCCCCTAACTCTAGAGGCCGAAAGGTAGTTTAAATATGTAGAATAGCTCGTAGTAATATAAGTTTATTTAAAAACATAAGATTGGTAAATTTTTGACCTATTTTGAACCCGTTCGGATACAGACTTCGAAAAGCATATCCCGGGGCTCGAGATATCAAAAATATACCATTAGTACCGTTAAACTCGTAATTTCACGAGATTTCTAAATATATCAGTTATATAATTTTTCGGGTTATAAAAGTTACAGTTATAACCTTTTTACCGTATTTTCATTTCTACCGGTAATTGATTATTCTTTTGCACTATTCATTTTATTTCATTACACAATTTTATTATTTTTATAATGTATACCCGGATTTCCTAGTAATCAAGTAAACTTCGAAAACCAGAAAATGAAACCCTAAACTGGTTTAGTTTAAGCTTTGTGAGAAAGGTTTAGAAACCTAAATTCCGGCTTTTCCTCGGTTTCTAAATAAGAAACTTTTATAAGAAAATTTAATTTTGAATATAGTTCTTGATTATATTTCAAACCAAGAAAAGATCAGATTTTGAGAAAATTTCAATTCCGATTCATCCCGAGACTCATTACAGAAAAGCGTGCCCCGAAACTAGAATTTCAAAATTTTCTTTATGAATACTCATTTGAATCGAAATAAAATAAGGATTTCAAAAATATATTTTTCATAATTTTCCGGCTTAAAAAATACAGTTATAGCCTTTTTATTCGTATTTCCTTACTACCGGAAATTAAATTGTCTTGTCAACTATTCACTACTATTCAAAAAGTACCACCTATACCACCTATACTACCTATTAGCACACTCTACAATTTCAACCCTTACCATCAATCAAATCAATTTCTTTTCTCCATGCTTTTTGTCCCTTAAACTTCATTACAAGTTATGACAAGTTAAATCAAAATCACATCTTCTCCTCCTCCCCATGCATTGGTTGGCGTGAAACCCTCCCCAACAAGTTCTAAATTGCAAATTATTTTTCTATTTGTTTTATTCCATTTTAACCTAATTTCACTTTAATATATAAGCTACATTTTCTCTCTCTTTCTTCATTCTTCACTTTTCAAACTTTCTAAAAGGTAAAACACTCTCTTTTTCTCTCCTCTCCACTCCCCCTTCTTCCCTTTGGCCGAGACCTCCATGGCCTCTCCCCCCCCCACACACAACTTGTTTTTCCTCTTTTTATCTCCTATTTTACTCTATGTAAAAGAACTCTTACTCCTTCTACTCATAGATCCTTGTAATGGCTAGGTCATTCTTGGATATTTCCAACTAAATATCCCCATGATCTCTTGATAGGGACAAGGAAATATCAAAACAAGAATGCCAAACCACATAAAGTAGATCTTGTATTTAAAGGAGCTTTCATGCCAAAAGCTTTATGAGTTTTCATCAAAAAGTGTTTGAACAAAAGATCTTTTATAAAAATATAGTTTTTATGTTTTCAAAACCTATTTAAGCATTTCATATAGTAGATCTACCATTTTACTACTCATATTCATGTAGGCATTTAAGATCTCATCTTTATTTTGAGTTTATGTGCATTAATGGTCTTTAATGTTTTTGTCCTTGGTAAATAACCTTCCTAGTGCATAGATCTATAGATAGATGAGTTAACAAAACCAAAAAGGAAAACACTTTTCAAGAAATGAGTTAGTGTAAATTCGGATGACTTTGTAAACCTAGGTCAAAAACACTTTTATCAACTTCTAAACATATATTTCACAAGAGAAATGGAGCCTATAGGTTATAGATAATGTTTAGCAATATTTTTCATGGATCTAAATGTGTTTTACTAAGGAAAATAGTTGAAAACAAGAGATGAAGTTTAAAAGAAATTTAGAGTTAAAAGTCTTAACAACCAAATTCGTAATAATGGATAGATGGCTAGAGAACACTATTTTTCCAATTTCAAAAATGGTATTTTCTTAAATAAATGGAGTCCTTAGGATATAGTATAATAAATACTTAAAGTTTTGAGTATAAAATACATTTTTCTTAAGGGAATCAACTTGAAAATGAAATTTTCTAAATTCGGATTTTTGGAAACCCCCTAGTAAAGGACCCACTTAAAAGTTTATAAATGAATATCTTATTTAAGAAATAAAGGCCTTAGGATATAACTTATATGAGGGTCAAAATTCTTTAAGCAAAATAGAGTTTTCCTAAAAGAAAATCCTTGTAATATGTAGGTGTGACTAAGTGTAGTAAACTCACTTGTTAAACATTAATATGAAATGGTTTTCTAAGAAAAGTTTATGTAAATTCTTTAAACCTAAAGAGCTATAAGAACTTAGGCTCATTAGAGTTCATATCATAACATTCATGATAGGGAAAATCATTACCATTGCATTTAGTTTCATTTTACACTTAGGAATCTCAAGTGCATTCATGAAAACCGCATTTTGGAATCTATGTTACCCGCTGTACAGATCTGATCCCTATTTCCGAGGCTTAGATATTTTCAAAACTTGATTTAAACTTCATATTTAGAAAGCTCTTCCGAAGTAGATAGAAATCGATATAAAATTTGCGAGATTCCGAGTTAAAATGACCAAGTTATGGCCGTTTTAAGTTGGAATTCCCGCTTAGGACGCGGATTACGAATTTGATGAGTTCGTATGAAGTCGTTGGATTAGTTTAAGTTGAAATACTTATTAGAGTATTTCTTCCTTTTTAGGTTATCCCGAGTTCGACGATTCCCTACACCGGATTATTATTACTAGAAGACCGGTGATCCAATGGCCGAGTGAGTTTTCTCCTTGTTTTGTTACCTTGATTGTGCTTGTAATTAGTCGCATTAGAATTTTAGGAACAAGATAAAAATCGATATGAATGGGGATAGGATATATGATGAGACTGTGATGAATGTATGCCAAAAGAATACTAAAGCATATCGAAACCACGATTTGATTGGATAACTGCATGTTCATATTATTTATGTGTATGATATTGCCTGGTCACTCTAAAGAATGTATAAATATTTTGACCTAAGCAAAAAGTAAATTGATCATGCATCGCATGGACATATTGCATTTGGTAGCTTGCTACTCCTACGCGTCGTCGGTATGGTCCGAGGACTCGTTTGAGTAATGAGACCCGGTATCAGAGCTCATTCATAGGAAACTAAGGCGCATCGGGGATGCATTCCATGTGTGAGCCTAGCCGAGGCGAGTGCTAAAAGCCGAGGGCTTGGGGACTAGCAACGGTCGTGTAGACTTCAATACCATCCCTAACCCAAGATACGGAGGGCGTAAATCCGTTCTGTGCGTGGGTTCCGGTTACCCATGCATAATTGCTTGCTCATGTGTTTGTTCATGCATAGCATATGATTGATTAATAACATGTTTGTTATGGTACGGAATTAAGGGAATTCTCACTAAGCTAGTGTAGCTTATACCCCAATAGTTGTTTAAATGAGCAGGTTATTCCAAGAATGCTAAGTGGGGACCAAGATGGTTGAAGTCGAGAATGACTTCGGGATTCCGGCAAGATATAAGAATGCTTGAAGTTTTTGGCTAAGCTTTACGATTTGCCTTGTAATAGTTTTATGTAGTGAAGTCTTGGGATGAATGTAATTGAAGTTTGATGACTGTATTTTGAAGTATAGTGTTTTGTATTTGGAGTATAGTGGATTGTATTTCCTTTACATTGTTACTCAATTGTATCAACATAAAATGTATCATTCCGATTTGTCTCCTTTATGTGTTAGACGCCTTGTGCATAGTATGGAAGCCTTCGCGTGACTGAGGTGGTCATTCTTAGGCTTTAATATTGTGTACGGCGGACTGCCACGTTTAGGGTACCCTTCGGGGCGTGACAACATTAGTATAAAAAGGCACATAAAGAGATCTCTTTAGGATTAACCACTTGTCTATCGACATTAGACCGGCAGAGAAAATCTGCAAACCCTAAAGAGTGAAGCACGAAGAGTCGTGTGTGAAAATCCCAATATCATCTAGAAATGTTCTAAATCACGCTAGCACGTAAAGGATCCTTTTGAAGAGTACTCGTTCGTGTGGATACCATAGAGGGTATTGTGATTTTGCGGTATCTACAGGTCCGATCTGCAAATTGATTTCAAGTTTTAAGCTTTTAGAGGTATGAAATCAAACTATTTGTTTTGTTTTAATCTAATCAATACACATACTGGGTTAGAGTTTTCTTTTTGAATTCCGCTGCGAAAGATTTGATCTTTATAATTTTAAAACTCTATGGAAACCCAACAGTGGTATCAGAGCTGCTTGTGTTTTTTATTAGATTGAAATCGGTTTTTATCATTTGCATGTGATGCCATGAAATTCGAATATCTGATATTCGTTTTTATGCATATTAATTGTGAAATCAATTTGAGTTTATGAAGAACTAAATAAACACAAATATGGATTTGTAATTTTATTATAGCACCTTGCTTTGAAGGATTGAATGGATCTTGTGTAATTTGATTACAACGAATCTTTAGGATTTTTCTTAATAGCGTGATTTTACAGTTTTCGTATATGATACGAACTGTTGTTAAATAAGGCAGATTAGATCTGCTGTTACATGGTCTGAATTTACATCAATTTTTGCGATCTATTTCCAATCTGTAATTTTTTTTTAGCGTCTAAATTGAGTGCATGATTTGGAATTTTTTTATCATAAAAAAAATCGAATAGGATCCATTGAATTAGACATCTGTTTTTCAAATCAGATTTGGTGCTTCTGGACATCTATTGTGCCCTTTGTTTTTATAGTAAAAATAATAATAATAATATTGCTGGTCGATGACAAACCGATCGGATCTGTTTGTAAGACACATGAAGCATATACGTGCTCCTCGGATAAAATTTGGTCTTTTGCGCGTTAGTTTATGTAGATTAGAACTGCGATCATGTTTTGGATGTATGATATTTTCTCTCAATAATAATTTAAAAAAAAAATTGAGCACTTAGTCATAAGTTGCGGTAGATAATTGCGGCATGTCAGAGCATGTGTTTATTTCAAATAAGCACTGTATTCGATTCAATTACGGATAAATCCTATTGCAGTTTATGAACTGTAGTAATATCCAGAAAATCAAATTTAAAATTTTCGTATGATTTAAAGATTCAATTTTTCTGAAAGGAGACTGTCCCCTTAACCCTTGCAAGGTACATGATTTAGTTCATAAACTCTAATTAATAATTCTTAATATAAAACACGCTTTTGAAGTATTGTGACATATGTGTATGTCTTCTCTATATGTTTATATTATATGTATGGTGCATAGCATGGCTCTAAGACCTATGTGATTGGCAGGTTTTTGTTCCTTTTCTTTTAAATGGGTTGTAATATTATAAATACGGCCTGTGTGTCGTTTTTATTTTATTGTAATTTATTTTCTACAAGTAGTCATATGATTCTTGTATCTTTATTATTGTAATAAAGACATGAAGATGTCATGAAGACCTTCCCTATCCATGGTGATGGAGAACAAGGATCGTGAAGAAGATACAAGAAAATTTACAACTCAAGACCATAAAGATGGTTTTTACTTAGGATTAGACCATTGATTTTCATATTGGCTTCATGAAAATCAATGTAGAAATAAGGGCCATGCTATGACACTTTTCTTTATTCGATAAGTTGATATATCATGAGATATGATGTATGTATATGTATGTGATACTATATTTACCACACGTATGCTTGAATATCCATTGAAGGTGATAAAAAAAATAGAATATCAATAATTAAATCCCTCAATAAATTTTAAGTTAAATGCCACCCATGATTAAACACCTGCTAAGACTTCGATCACCAAAATGTAGGTTTGCCAAAGCAGGGTGCATTAGGTTATCTTAGTAAGGCAGGATGGGTAATGGTGCTACTCATGTGTTTAATATGGTTCGACTTAATTAGGCTATCAAAACGGTTTTGGGCCTAAGGCGTTAGATGGGATTTGAACATGCCGGGACATATGATGTCAAAAATCCCATAAAAGATCTAAGAGTTACATGCGATGTAATTGGTAAAGAGTTACCTACCTAAATAACTTAACTTTAAGCGTCATGCCAAAGCTGACTTAAAGTTAGGTGAAATATGGATCTTAGCCCACTAGATTGCAATAATTAAATGAAACAACATTGATAATGAGGGTTATTGATTTAGTGGGAGTTTTAATTTATTAAAATAAACTTTGCATAAGTAATTATAGATTAATGGCTACAAAAACACTTCAAATTATCATTGCGATCTGTCCTTGAGAAGGATAAATTGATTGGAACCAATTTTCTAGACTGGTTCAAAACTTGAGAACTGTTCTCAAGCAAGAAAAGAAGCTGCATACCCTAGATGAGCCTATCTCTCAAGAGCCTCTAGCCAATACTTCAAGAACTCAAAAGGATGCTTATAAGAAGCATTCTGATGATTATCTTGATGTAGGATGCCTAATGCTTGCTACCATGAGTCTAGAACTTCAGAAAGGTCTGGAAAACATGGAAGCCTATGAGATGATTGTCTATCTTAAGGAAATGTTTCAATAGTAGGCAGACAGGAATGGTATGAGATTACCCAAGCCCTACAGTCTTGCAAGCTGGCTGAAGGAGGATCAGTGAGTACCCATGTCCTAAAGACAAAGGGTTATATTGATCATCTTGAAAGGCTTGGATTTCCTATAAGCCAAGAGTTTGCTATTGATTTGATCCTAAATTCATTACCAGATAGTTATGACCAGTTTGTCATGAACTATAATATGAATAACATGGACAAATTAATTTCTGAATTGCATTCGATGCTTAAAACTGCTGAGGCTAATATCAAGAAGTAGAAGCCTAGTAATGTTTTGATAGTTCAGAATGGAAAGGGCATGAAGAAGAAAGGCAAGGGAAATGCTAAGGCTATGAAAAGTTCAAAGCCTCAACCTAAACCCAAACCAAAGGCAAAAAAAAAAAACCTCCTAAGGAAGGAGTTTGTTTCCACTATAGTGAACCAGGTCACTGGAAGGGGAACTGCAAACTCTACTTGGAAGATCTGAAGAAAAGGAGAGTAATCAGACTACTGCTTCAGGTATCTATGTTATAGAGATCTAAAGGGCAAAGTCAACCTACGAGTTGGAAATGGAGCAAAAGTTGCTACTTTAACTATAAGGACTTATGAATTGATTTTGCTCAGTAGGCTTTTGTTAGTGTTGAACAATTGCTTTTATGTTCCTACTTTGAGTAGGAATATTATTTCTATTTCATGTTTAGACAATGAAGGTTTCACATTTATTATTAAGAATAATAAATGTTCCATTTATAAATAAAGACATGTATTATGCAAATGCTGACTTACATGATGGTCTTTATGTTCTAAATCTGAAACATGATAATGGATCAATCTATAACATAAATACTAATATACTTAAATCCAATGATTTAAATATGACCTACCTATGGCATTATCATCTTGGTCATATAAACGAGAAACGCATATCAAAACTCTATAAAGATGGATTTTTAGATTCATTTGATTTTGAATCATTTGAAATATGCAAGTCTTTTTATTAGGCAAGATGACCAAAGATCCTTTTACTAGGCACAGTGAAAGGGCAATTGATTTATTGAGCCTAACACATATTGATGTATGAGGTCCATTAACCGTTGCTACTAGAGGAGGTTATCAGTACTTCATCATATTTACTAATGATTTCAGTAGATATGGATATGTCTTTTTAATGAGACATAAATCTGAATCATTTGAAATGTTCAAAGTTTTTCATAATGAAGTACAAAACCAGCTTGGCAAAACAATCAAAGTACTTCGATCAGATCGATGTGGTGAATATGTAAGCCAAGAATTTAAGGACCATCTTAGAAATTGTGGAATAATTTCACAATTAACTCCACCTGAAACACCACAATGGAATGGTGTATCTGAAAGGAGGAGTAGAACCTTATTAGATATGGTTCAATCTATGATGAGTCAAACAGATCTTCCACCATCCTTTTGGGGCTATGCCCTAGAGACAGCTGCATTCATGTTAAATCATGTTCCTTCTAAGGCGGTTGAAAAGACACCATATGAGATATGGACTGAAAAAAGGCCTAGTCTTTCTTCCTCAAGATTTGGGTTGTGAGGCTTATGTGAGACGTCAAGCCTTAGACATTAGGACCTAAGTCAAGTAAATACTTTTTATGGGGTATCTAAAAGAAACCAAAAGTTATTGTTTTGTAATCCCTCTGAGAACAAAGTGTTTTTGTTGCTTGGAATGGTATCTTTTAAAGAAAAAGAGTTTATCTCTAAAAGAACCAGTGGGAGTAAAATATATCTCGAAGTGGTTCGAGATCCATAAAATAGTCTTGCACCACCAGTTGAAAGTCAACAAGATATATAGTTAGTTGTTGATGCTCCACAGGTAACACAAGGCCCATATAGGTCTGATAGAGTGCGACATCAACTTGAGAGATATGGATTTCTCATTACATATAGTCGCGATGTGCTGCTTATGGATCAAAATGAGCTCACTACCTATCAAGAGGCCATGTTGGGTCCAAATTACGAGATTTGGCAAATGCATGTCAGAACAACGTTTCTTAATGGAAACCTACTTAAGGATGTGTACATGACACAACCTGAAGGGTTTGTTCGTCCTGAGGATTTTGTGAAGGTTTGCAAGCTTCAAAGATCCCTTTATGGACTGAAGCATGCATCTCGGAGTTGGAACCTTCGTTTTGATGAAGCGATCAAATAGTTTGATTTCATCAAAAATGAAGATGAACCTTATATTTACAAGAAAAATTAGTGGGAGTGCAGTAGTCTTTCTAGTGCTATATGTAGATGACATATTACTCATTGGGAACGACATTCCTACCTTGCAGAATGTCAAGTCTTGGTTAGGAAAATGTTTTTCAATGAAAGACTTAGGTAAGACTGCCTATATCGTAGGCATCAAGATCTATAGGGATAGATCTAAAAAGCTTATTGGCCTAAGTCAGAGTGCATATATAGACAAAGTACTGAATAGGTTCAGTATAAGTTTCCAAAAGGGGATTCTTGCCAATGTCACATGATATAAATCTGAGCAAGACTCAATGTCCAACGACAAATGATGAGCAAGATCACATGAGTAAGACTCTTTATGATTCGACTATTGGATCAATCATGTATGCCATGTTATGAACTCGACCAGATGTGTCATATGCATTAAGCATAACTAGTAAATGCTAGTTAGATCCTAGTGAACCTTATTGAACAGCAATCAAGAATATTCTTAGGTACTTAAGAAGAATTAAAGATGCATTCTTGATAGATGGAGGATTGGAAGACGAGCTAGTTGTAAATAGTTACATGGATACTAGTTTCCAATCCGACAAGGATGATTTTATATCACAATCTGGATATATTTTTCTTTTCAATGGAGGTAAGTAAGCTTGAAAAGTTCAAAGCAGAATACTGTAGCAAATTCTATAAGAAAGACCGAGTGTATAACAGCATCAAATGTTATGAAGTTATGTAAAGTATCAACCAAATGACAATATTACTAATCCACTTATCAAGCTTCTTGCACAGGCAAAAGCATGATCATACTAGGTCAATGGGTATTAGATACATGTATGATTTGGCCTAGTGCAACTGGGAGATTGTTGGTGATTGTGCCCTAGGCCAATTACTGGATATTGTCATTCATAAACATTTCTATTATATTGTTTACATGTTTACTTTATAATAAGATCCATGAATCATTTAATTATTCTAAATGTCCTTAGATGCTCATTATTGTGGGAATAATAATGAATTAAATCTAGTATGAGGTTTGACTGATAATCATGGGATGTTTATTTGTATGGAGATACAAATTAAACTCATAAGTACATGTTGGAGAACTATGTACTAGACTGACCCGCTTTGAGATTACTACATGGATCAGTATCAAAATAAGATATCATCGTATCCTCAAACCTAAAATCACCATGGGTTCCAACATGAGGAATATTATGTTTCAACTCAATCAAACGTTGTCTTTAACCAGATAATTATAAAGGTTGAGATTGGGCATAATGTAAATCACGTAGAGAAAGTTGAGTGATTAAGATGGGATTTGTCCCTCTCGTTTTGAGAGAGATATCTCTAGGCCCCTCGATGAGTGAGACTGAGAAATGCATGGCAGTGCTCAAATGAATTGATAGCGTGACCAATTTCATTTGTTTTTATCAGCTTACTTAGAAATCGAGAAATGATAAGATTGAATGATATAAGGATGACACTATCCATGCCTTATGTTCAATCTAGATATCATGCGACAAAAGAATAATGACATAAGTTATGGATTAGGTAAAAATCGATCACCATCTTCACTTAATTTGGGTAAACATAATGTCTTGCTAGAGGCCACTTTTTTTTGTTGACTAAAATTGTTTTAGGTCAATTGCCAACATTAAGTGAACCTACAGGACACACAAAAGAACGAGTCAAAAGGATCATAGACTAAATTTAATGTCTTGTGGGAGTAATAATAAATTAAAGGATCATAGACTAAATTTGATGTCTTGTAGGAATAATAATTTATTATTATTGAGAGTAATAATAAATTATTACATTGTTATGTGCAAGAATTATATTTTAGGAAATATTATCCCTTATTAGATTAAGGGACTAATTCATTACTCATGTGAGAATGACATTAGTATAAAAGGCACATAAAGAGATCTCTTTAGGGTTAACGACTTGTCTGTCGACATTAGACCGGTAGAAAAAATCTGTAAGCCTTAAAGAGTGAAGCACGAAGAATCGTGTGTGAAAATCCCAATATCATCTAGAAATGTTCTAGATCACACTAGCACGTGAAGGATCCTTTTGAAGAGTGCTCGTTCGTGTGGATACCGTAAAGGGTATTGTGATTTTGCGATACCTGTAGATCCGATCTGCAAATTGATTTCAAGTTCCAAGCTTTTAAAGGTACGAAATCAAACTATTTGTTTTGTTTTAATCTAATCAATACACATGGATACTAGGTTAGGGTTTTCTTTTTGAATTCTGCTGCGAAAGATTTGATCTTTATAATTTTAAAACCCTATGAAAACCCAACAATAACGGCCTATGAAACGGTCGTTACCTAGTTAGTGATCTTTACTGACCTATTGTAAAATCTTGATGCAAGTGTTATTCAAAGGGAATCGATGAAGTATAGTGAATATCAAGGCCTCTAATATGGCCATGCCCAACAGGGGTTGATTTGCAGCAGAGCATCACGGATTGATTATGGGCGTTACTGCATTTAAAAATTTAATTCTAAGAGATAACGAGTTATGATACGATCGTGATCTACCTTGGATAATTATTTTGGAGTAGATAATGGGCCGAGTAACGATCGTGACAATGGTTACTTGTGGGATATTTTTGCACCATTTCGGATTTGTGCACCTTTTTGAAGAGAGATGAAAGCCAATTAACATGTACCTTTACCCATCAAACATACCTAGTATAGAAGAGATATTAATACTTGGGTGAAACATTACAAAGCATCATGAGAAGTTAGACACCACATTTTAGAGAGAAAAATACCATCTGTTATTCTTGTACTCGTGTAAGAAGTGTAGTGAAGCATTGTTGTATCAAGATCTTAAAGTGAATCATTGTTTAAGGGTTGTTTTCATATTCCTCCTTCTTAATTCTTACATTTGTCATGTTGTGTCATGTTTTTTTTACTTACATTATGCATGAGTAATTATTAGGACTTGTGTAGCCATGTTTTAGCATGTATATACATGGAATGAATGCTAATTGTTGTAGAATTCACTAATCTCTATCATGTGTTGAAGTATGCTAATTCTAGGCAGTGCACGTCTTAGGATTAGACCATATTTCCATAGGCTGTGATTGAGAAATTTACCTATGGAATAGATCTAGGCTATAAAGAGAGGTTGCTCATAACTCCTAGAGATAAGGTTGTGAAATTTCTTACATGTAATTGGAATTTACCTTGGAATCATATCTTTAATGCGACCTTAGTCGGCTATTAACTTAGAAGAGATTCTAGTTCAACAAGGCTGAGATAAAGGTTAAATAAACTTGAGAGAGATACTGATCTAATTGGTGGAATCCTGCAATTAGGAAAGTCACAACAAATAATGAAGATGTATTACATGTTAACTCATTGGTGAAGCAAGTATCATGTGTTGATTGTTAAAGTAATCTCAATTCGTTAATTAATGTAATAAACATAGCTGTGGTGAGTAATTAGTTAGTTGTTAATTTTAATTCTTGATTCAATTTGAATTGCTAGATAATAATCAATAAGGTGAGTAATAGTACTTGTCGAAGACCCCTAGGAATACGATCCTATATTTCATTCCTATACTATATGTGTTAGGTATACTTGCCTAGTATTGACCAGATTATAGGAAAGAGATAATAGGAATTAATTTATTAGAACTTGATCAGAAATGGCACAACCAAGTTTTTGGTGCCATTGCTGGGGAATTCTAATAGGCAATATTAGGAAAACCTTATTGTCGTTAATCTAGCCTTTTTACCTTGTAGTAGTAGTTGCTTTTATTCTTGATAAACTTAATTTTTGTTATTTGATTTCAGGTTTATGACCTAAAGTTAGCCAACTTAGCCAAGTTTGATCCAGAGCCTAAGAGAACAATTCATTAGAATTTTCAAAAGATCAGAGAGATTTTACATAAATCACCTACTCAAGTGAGAGAACTTAAACCAGAATCTTCAAGAATGAGTACAAAAAATGAAAACATGAATCCGCGAGGGATGGATGAGTTTGAGGATCCAAGGGATGGAAATAATCCGATTGGAGTTGATGGAAACAATGGGCAAGATGCTAGGGCCAATCAAGCTATGGCTCCTCTAAACCATGATGGATTACTGTCAAACAATTTGAATGGTGCTAGTACCAGCATAATGCATCCAAGAGTAGTTGCTAACAATTTTAAGATCAAACCAAACGTAATTTAGATGATCCGGTGATATGTTTAGTTTGATGGATTTTAAGACGCGGATCCCAATGCGCATCTCCAACAATTTCTAGAGATATGCAATACTTTGAAGATCAATAGAGCCACAAATGATGCAATCCATTTACGTTTGTTCCCTTTCTCTTTGAGAAACAATGCAAAGAAGTGGTTGAATAGATTACCAAGACATTCCATCACCACTTGGTAGTAGATGGTAGAACAGTTTCTGAGGAAATATTTCCCACCATTGAGAACCGCAAAGTTGAGGGCCGATATCTCTTCATTTAGTCAGATGGATTTAGAGACCTTGTATATGAGTCTTGGAATAGATGGAAGGAGTTATTGAGGAGATGTCCACATCATGGACTTCCCAAGTGGCATCAAGTTTAGACTTTTTTTATAATGGTCTGAACCATACCACTAGACAGTTAATTAATGCAGTTGTAGGGGGAGCCTCAATCAAAAATCACCTGAACAGTATATTTAACTATTCAAAGACATGGCAAACAACCACTATCAGTGGTCATCTTTACGTTCTAAAGAGAAGAAACCAGTAGGGATGTATGAGGTAGATGGGTCAACATCTTTAGCAGTGAAAGTTGCGGCACTATCCCAGAAGTTAAGTTGTTTGATCATGTCACAAGGGAAACAGTTAGCTAGTGTGGATGTTGCATACATGAGTAATCAAGAAGTTAATCAGGTAGAACAAGTGGACTACATGGGAAATCCTAACTAACCCCATGACGACCCATATAGTAACACATATAACTTAGGTTGGAGCAACCATTCAAATTTTCAATGGAGCAACCAAGTTGGTCAAGCTGCAAACACTCAGCCTCCTAGATTGCAAAGACCAATACCTCCCCATCAGCCCAGACCAATGTCATTAGAGGAAATTCTCAATCAGTTCATAAAGACTTTAGATGCATGCCAATAGACCATTGAAGTAACCCTTAGGAATCATGGAGCATCTATTCGAAATTTGGAAATATAAGTTGGTCAAACAGTTAAAATGGCATCTAAAGAACTCAGGGTCACTACTAGGAAATACGGAGCCAGATCCCAAGGAGTAAGGGAAGGCTCTTGTTAGTTAAGTTGGAGTTAAAACATTATTACGTCGAGCTAATGACATTAAACAAATGCTTCATGGAAGGTAACCCATGTTTAGTTTAAGTTTGCTTTGTTTTGTCGTGTTTTACTTTGTAATTTAGATAGATTTGTAGTATAATTTTATGTTTAGTAGGATCTAATGTAGTGCATGTTATTCATTTTGATAAAGATCTAAAAATTTCCAAGCAAAGTTGAGATGAGGAAGGCAAAGGAGTAGATAGATAAAGTGTAGATGGGGACAACTAATTTAACAAAAAAAAAAAGGGGGGGGATTCATGATCAAAGATGATAACTACCCACATCATTCGTGTTGTGTAGCAGCATTACAAAAGTAGGAGATCCCCATGTCAATAACGGTCATGATCAAGTATGGATGGACCTAAGTATGATGCATCAGTTGGAACTTCAAACTGGAATTTATGGAGCAAATATTTGTAATAAAACAGGGGAGTTTCATTTTTCTTTTCTTGATTTTATCTTTTGTTTTTATTCCTTTTTCCTTTCTGTATCTGTTTTAAGACATTGGGGACAATGTCTATTTGAAGTGTGGGGAAGAGAATTTGTATATGAAGCATGGTTATGATGCCTTAACAAATTTTTCATCAGTTAAGAAATGCTTTAGAAAACTCTCAATTGATGCAAACTTTTTTAAAGTTTTTTTAGTATCTCCATATTGAAGTAATTAAGTGGCTATTTTTTTATGGTTGTTCAAGTTTGTTACTAGCTTTTGTACTTTCATTAATATGTTGGAATTGCATGGTAGAATCTGAATAGGTAGTGGTAAAGTCATATTTTATTCAATTTTCATTGAGCAATTGGCGCATAATCTTTGTTAATCTTCATGAAATTGCCAGAATTGGTACTTAGACATGTTTAATTTGATGTTTTAGGTCTAAATGGAACATGGGAAGCAAGGTTAAGAATTATAAGAAGCTTAATGCAAATTTCGTAAAAAAAATTCAACTAACACTGGCTAAAATCACAATAGCAACACTGGCCTTGAACAGAGGAAACACCAGCCTTGGAAATTTTAAATAAACGTCAGCAAATTTAGTATCAACACCACCGGTGTTGCGCTGGACTTGAGGATGAACATAATACATAATATTAAAGCCAGCATCAACATAGTCGACCTTAGAAATTCATCAGCTTTGATGATTTTTAACCAACATCTGCACATTTGACTCCTCTATGTCGCAGGCCTTGAAGTGGCCTTGAGCATCCATAGAACCTAAAATATTAAGCACTGGCACGAAAAGCGCTAGTGCAGGAAGAAATGAGATAACTTCTACAATTTATTGTATGCCGGTTAATTTAGAAAAAGCCATCGACGTTGGACCGGTGCTGGTCATTTACAGAATGTGACATTTTAACTTAATCTTCAACACTACCTGCGTAGTCTTGATGAAATATTGAATGCCGCCATGAACGTTACCAGCATAGAATTTGTAATTGCGGTATACAATCAGAAACCGTAGGAGTAATATGAAATGCCGCAAATTGCATGCTTTTGGCTTATAAATGTAGGTTTTTCTTTTGTTAAAGATATATTCAAAATTCTCTACAAAATAGCCTCCAGATCTAGATTAGTATAGAAACCTTGATAAGTTGTTTTTGTTCTAATTGTATTTGATTGAAGCCTTATAATCCATTGAAGATTCGGTTGAAGATTTGTTTGGAGTTTTGCAACAAAAATACCTTTGATTGAAATTGGTGAATTCCGATCTTATTGTTTATGCAATTTCAAGTGTTGTTTGTTTTTGTCAAGATGAATATTGTTGTTGAAATAACTACTCTGTCTTGTATTTATGTGATTCAATCCATGAGTTTCTAAATTTCTTTCATAGGAAATTGATGAAGCCCTATATAGCTAAAATAATTATTATAGTCCTGTTATAGAATTATCATATTTGTGGAATATACGTATTGCAATTCCAACTATAAATACGTTTCTTCTTAACCTAGGTTTATAGGAATCTAAATGATACTCGGAAGGAGATTAGGCTCATAGGATTTCTTAAATCTAGGTTAAATTACAATTGTAGAAGTGGTATAATTTAGTCTAATTTAGAAATTGTCTTTTGAGATTAATGTAATGTTTTTAGATAAGTTTTTCACTAAGGAATTAGGAGAAATTGGTTTAGGGCATTAAAAAATTATAGAATTGGAAGATTGATAATTGTATATTTGATTCCACTATTAAATTATGTAGTAGAAGCTAATGGTCTACTTAGTGGTGTTTAAAGAATTTTTTATACGTGCAAAAGGATTAAGATTCTTGATAATTTCATATGAATATCCATAAAGCTAATTGTTATTATGACAGGATGGCAATTTGATTAGTGAAACTAGGGTGGATTCTATTTTCCCACATTCAATTGATATATATCTTTCTTGAAAACACTCTCATTGCTCTTATAGATAGTGATAATCTAGATTTAGAATTAGTTTGTCAGTTAATTATTTCAAATTCGAGTCTAAATATTAGTAGAGCTGATAACTATTTAGTAGTTAATTGATCCTGATGAGAATGATACTCTACTCATATCTATATTACTTGATTCGATCCAATATACTTGATGGTAGCATTCGCACTTATTTTATATCTATATGTTTTCAATGGATGAAGTCTTTTATGTCATTGTCAGGGAATAAATTTGTAAACCCCTCAATTTCTAGATTAAAGTTGAAATAAACCCTAACCCTAGTCAAACCAGAATCACAAAAGTCAACTATGATCAAGATAATCTAGCAGTTTCAACTCCGGGAATCCCACGCTTGGAACATGAGGAAAATAGAAATAAGCTAATGGTGGATTATAGTCCGAAATGATATATGGAAGCCCAAAAAGATTAGATTCACCCTAAAATCATTCATTTTAAACTCGAACGGGATCAGTTCTAAAAAAACTCATCTCGATACTCGGAATAGTAAAAATATTTCAACAATACCATTAAACACGTAATTATATAAGGATTTCAAAAATATTAGTTTTAGAATTTTTTGGTATCTAAAAGTATCCGATATAACCCATTTAAGCGTATTTTCCTTACTATCAGTATCTTATTTGTCTAGTCTACTATTCATTGTACAATTTCTACTATTCATATATTTCTACTTTTCTACTACTTATTTTTTTATACTACCATACCTATTTCTTATAATTTACCTTTCTATACAACTTTATTCACATCGTACCTTACAAATTATTACTTTTCATTACAAAAATACAAAACAAATCAACTCACTCTCTCTTCTTCCTCTACATGTAATGCCCCTCCCCTTAACAAAACTCTACCAAATTTTCCTCTCAACTTCTCTCTCTAACAATTCTCTCTCAAAGACTCTCTACTATTCACCACTCTTTAAGAAAAAAAATACACTACCCATTTGTCTCTTTTCAAATCCTCCATTAAACCTTAGGTAAAATTCCTAACAAATTTTCTTTATCATGTTATGTAACTTAATACGACTATGGTGTGTGTTTCCTAAACATATAAATTTACGGAAGCAACACTATGTTCATATTTTTTCTTGTTCATGTACAAATCTCATTTTATTATTGTGTTGTTTTATTATTGTTATATTATTATGTTGTTGTTGTTGTTTTAATCTAACTCCTATATGTTAGTAAATATATTTATGTACATATTTCCTAGAGTATATAAGCTCACTAACATAACATTTATTTATTTTTGCATTGTAATTTATTTATTTACTCATTTCATGCAATTTATTAAAACTAGTTATTCTAGTCTTATACTTATCATCATTAAGTCAAAATAATTTTTTTTTCTTTTTAGGACTTGTCCACAATCTAAGTCTGGGAGTTTTGACATAAATCTAAGACTCCCATGATTTTTCCTTTTCATTTTCTTACTTTCTTTACGGGACTAGTCTATTCTTAGTTCGGGAAGCCTTGATTTAAGCTAAGACTTCTCACTACTTGACATTTACTTATTTACTTATTTAATTTCTTATGCCCTTTTTTTTTTTCTATGTGAATTTTTTTTTTTTTTTTTTTTTTTGCCAAACTATATATGTTCATATTCACATGGCCATAATGTTGTTGTCTTAATAAGATTTTAAGGACAACCTTGTTGTCTTAATAAGATTTCATGGAAATAAGAGAAGTTGTTTTCTTTAAATAAAATTTAACTAAATTTCCAATAAACATGATTTTGACACTTAGAAAAGAAATTCCCATTTAAAACTCAGGATGAAAGGGTTATAAAAATATACAAGGCAACAAAATAAATTATTTTCTTGCACATAGAATAAGATTAGACTCCAAGAAAAAGAAAGTGATTTTTGAAACACTTAAGAAATTTTTCATTAAAAACATAGGATTATGAAAATTCTCTTTAAAATTTAGACAAGTTCATCACAAATTTTATGTTGTTATTATGATAGATTTCTTTAAGATTTAACTTAGTAGTTTTATTATGCACTTTCTTTTCAAACTACTAAAATAAAATTTATTATTAAACCTTAACATTGATAATTCCTTGCTATGCAAATTTTCCTAAAAAATTATTTATAAGGTTTATACTAACACTTTAACAAATATTAAGAGCAAGACAAGCTTTTGAAGTGAAGCAAAAAAAAAAAAAGAAATCAACTCACTAGTTAAGAGTTCACTTAAGAAATAAAGTTTATAGATAACTTAAAGAACCACAGTTTCAAAAGTAAATTTATTTTTGAAAGGTTAAGAAAATAAAATAATGATACAAAAAGCTTTCAATTGTAGTAACGTAGGAATTTTAGTTTTCCTTACAACAACTTAAAAGAGATTTTTGTGAACTTCAAATTTTCAAACGTCTAAGACAAATTGTTTTATGAAAATTATTAATGGTACAACACCACTAGAATCACATATATAATATGAGCCTATATATTCATTTATAAAGGATCTTTCAACTATATAAATATTTATGTGCTTGATATAGTATTTTTAGGTGAAGTAAAACTTGGAAAATTTGTTTTTAAAGGCTGGATTTTCGTGTGGAATATGTCCCGACCTTTTTGAACCTAAATGGCTTTTAATGTTAAAAATAACCTTAGAAATAGATAGATCTTTTATTAGGTAGAATACAACATATAATATGCGAAATTCCAAGTTCAAATGAGCAAGTTATGCCATTTTAAGTTGGAATTTCCTTTTATCCGAATTATAACGTAAATACTAGATAGAATTAAAAAGTTCAAGTATAACTTTTATGAAAAATCATTCCGAGTATTTCTGTCGTTTAGGTAACGAAGCTTTGGAGGATCCGTATTCAAAGGATTATTACAAGTAAAGAATTTTGGCAAGGATTGCCGAGTGAGTTGATTACGCTTTTTTCTATTTGTGCTTTTTTAAAAACTCTTTTTAGTCACAATCAATTTCCTTTAAAAGTGCAATTTTTAACTGATAGTGTATCGGATGCATGTGAAATAATAAAATATCGATGAATACCGAGTCATGTCCACAGGGAGTGAAGACTAGCTATCAACTATATTAGTCCAAATCATAGCTAGGCAAATCAAAATGTGTTCCTCTATTTTGTATTTTCTTTTAATAAAACTAAACTACATAAAAAATCTTAGATTTCCACACCTCAAATAGAATTAGGTTTAGAGCCAATCAAATCTAAAAATAAATTGAATGTTTGCTATTGACTAAGAAATGCCTTCAAATCCAAATTGTCAATGGGTTAGTATTATCAATCAATTAAGCACTAGATAAAAACCCTTTTTTTCCAAAGTAAGCAATTATCCTAGATTAAACAATCAATGTTCCATATTCCTAGGAAAGTGATTAATCAACTAATCTTTAAAAATTAACAAACCCGAATAGAATTTCAAACCCATATTCCTATGTGATTTCGAATCTCAATTAGATATTCACAGAAACGATTAGAAAAGAATTTCCCAATTGCAATCTTAATCTAACATGAATTATATCATCCAAAATACGTGCTCAATGAATTTACATTAACAATTCCAATACTAACAAGGATTCAATCAACAGCAATTAAACCACAATCCAAAAATCCATATGAACAACTAAAAACCCTAATAAGATCACATAGGAGAAAGCTTTAAACAAAATCCAATATATGAATCAGAACAAAAGGAATGAAATCACCTTGATAAGGAATTCATGCCAAAATCCATACACCAATGATGTTTTCCACTTAATCTCAATGTGGAATCTTATTCAATCAAGAAGAAAAGATCTCTAGTGTTCAAGCCCTAATTCTATCAAGGAGCTATGAAAAAGAAAAGACAAATTGTGCCTAGGGTTTCTTACATTTATACAAATGACAAAAAGATGAATTTATAAGAATGGTCGCAGGGGAGTTACGCCAGCATTAAAGGTTGACGACCTTGAATTAAATTTTTCGGCCTTTAATGTGAAAATTAATTTCTAAGAGAACTAATAAATATACATTATCTTCAATACCGACAGCGTTGCTTTAGATCTTGCCAATGCACTTTTAAAAACGTCAAAGCTGGCTTAAATTGCTTTGTACGCTAGTAGTGCTATATCGGTGTTAAAAACTTCGATTCTGTTCATAACCAACATCGGTGTAAAGCTGGCGGTGTAGGGATTTTGCTAACGTATGTATAAAAAATTGCAGCAATGGTGAAGATTTCCATCCAAAACTGGCCATGTTGCTGTTTTATGATGAAGGCCACTTGTTTTGCACTTCAAGGCCAGCAGTGCTAAATTGCAGACGTACCGATGTTGTTTCTATTCTTTTCTAAAATTGTACAAATCTTTATAATTTGCTTGAATTTGTATTCTAAATCCTCAATGACTTGAAATAACAATTTAAGAACAATTAAGTACCATTTCCAATTGAGTTCTATAAAATCTATAACATATAAACATGATTTGATTAATGGAAATTTGAGTAAAATATGATTTTATCATGAGTTTTTCTCCTATTTTTACGTACTTGCTTGTGCTTATAGCTAGAGGCACTAGAAGTAGGAAAAAGATGAAAATGGAATATACATGATAATATTGGTTGAAAGTATATTAAGCATATCGACACATGAATTGTTGTTAATTAAATTGTGTTTTATTATCATGATGAAGTGTCTACAAATTCTATGATCGCCTTTAAATTATCTTAATTACATGTTAAGAGTTATATTAATTGATTTATGCATATCACGATGTGAGTCACATTGCATGTAGCTACTATGCTCTATGGGACAAGAGTATAGTAGTAGGATTCGCAGGAACCCACAAGTCTGCAAAGATGGGTGAATAGGAGCCCGAAAGCACTATTTCAGGATGGAGCAAGTAATAGCTCGAAATTAACTGCATAATCAGATTTCAAAGATGGGTTTTAAAGAGCCCGAAACACCTAACAGCAAATGAAGGGGTAAATCCATTCAAACATATGATTTCCAGCAGATCATATATATTACTGGCTCACATGTTTGATGTATTTTCATATGCCTATCTAATAACTTGTTTGATTTTCTTAATACGACTACGTTAAATTCAGGAATATTCTTAGTAAGGCAGTTGAGCTTACATCTCAATAGACTTTTTTTGACACATGATCGATATCTCTTTTCCCGATGACTATATATACCTGGGTGGAATTATGTACTTGGAAGGCTTTGGGGAAAATCCTATTGAAGATCTTAGAAAGATTTCCTTTAAAAATTTTGGTTCTAGTATTGTTTCTTTATTTGTAAGACTAAGATTATATTTTGATCTTTGATATTTATCGGGAGAATTCCCTTTAAGATGATGTAAAGACCATATTCCTATAATTTTGAATTTAAATATTTATGTAGATTACTTGTATGCTATATTACTTTCTCGAACTACATATCCCACGGTGTCCCCTACTGTTATGATAGACACTTACATATG
>JAMXBD010004411.1:0-64248 GCA_024138025.1 Combretum micranthum
CTGTGATAAGATCATATTTTATACAAGTTTTGATGTTTAATTTGTGATAAACTTATCATAAATTGCTAGAATTGGTACTTGTTTTGGTTAAAATTCATGTTTCGGGTCTAATTTGAACAAAGGGAAGCAAAACAAGCAACTTTGAAATGAAAATAGGACAACTCAGGGGGTATGCCGGCTTTTCTAAATCCTAAGCTGCCAGTGTACAGCTAGCCTTCATGATGCTCAGAATGCAAAATTGTAAAACCGCCTCTACGCCACCGACCTTGAGGCGGTGTAGACTGTGGAAGCTAAACAAACTGGCTCTACACCGCCAGTGTAGAAGGAAAAAGAAGCCATCTTCTGCAATTTTGTTTAACGTTGGCTTTTTGATAATCAAAAGCCTCCGGCATTGAGACGGCTTACAAGATGAACAGGTTCGCATTCCTCAAAGCCGTTGCATACACTGCTGGCCTATTTCAATTATCACAAGCCTTCTTTCATTTGAACGTACACCGTCATGTAAGCCGTCGACGTAGAAGGTGAACAAGGCTGTGTAGATGGTAAGCCACTAGCTCAGAGCTTAAAAGTTGCCAGTGCAGAAGGAGTTACAATGTATGTCGATTGCATATGCTACCGGCCTTGGAGCAGTGTAGGTTGAAGATTAGGAGGTATAACCAAACATGAATGCTAAGTTGAAGATGAATGGACGACTTTTAATGTATTATCTAAGCCGGCATGAAAGCCACCGGCTTTGAAACGGCCTTCCTTATAAAAATGGCCAACGTTTCATTTCTGTGTATATACGCCGGCTAGATCCATTTCTAAGCCGTCAGCATACAAGCATCCTAGACTTGTAACTGAAGATGAAAGTTGTCGGTACACTGCCTGTGCAATTAAGAGATGGACTTTACGCCGCATATAAGCTGCCGGCATAGAAAGTGTAACTGTCGGCATATATGTTGAAACTACAGATTTCCATTAATGTTTCTCACGAAATTTTTCCTATATAAAGGGGACTTCCCTCCTCTACTTTCATAAAGAAAATCAGAGAAACAATTCAAAATACATTCAGTAGATAGATAAAGTAGTTGTTAGCACTTCATAGAGATTTGTGAGAGATTTGGAGCTTTCAGGAATTTGCAATTGAAGATTTTGATATTTGAATTGGTGATATCTAATCTCCCTTTTCTTATGCAATTCATCTATCTAATCTCTTTGTTCATAATGATATCAATTGCATATTCTTATCTGATTATTGAATCATCATCCATGAGTAGCTAAACTTTTTCTTGTGGAAAGTGATGAAATCCTAATCTTGCTAAAGTGATCTTTGAATTTATGTTATAGGATTGTTAGAATTATGGGATATTTGTAATGAATCCTGATTATCTATCTTGTTTCTGTATGAAATTAGACTGATAAGAATTTTGGTAATTCGGAAGAAGAATTAAAGTTCATAGGAATTCATGAATTAAGATTAAGCAACAATTGCGGAAGTGGCGGAGTTTAATCTGATTTAGAAATTGTCCCATGCAATTCATGCAATGTTTTATGTTAATTTCTCACTAAGGAATAAGGAGAAGTTGATTTAGGGCATTAGACAATTGTAGAATCGGGAGGTTTATAATTGTGAATTCAATTCCATTGATAATTTATTTAGTGAAAGCTAATAAATTATTTTGTGGTTTACTAAAACTTGATAGTTTTAGGTCTTGACAATTTCATACAAATATCCACAATTCTAACTATTCATATAATATAACTTCAGTATGATTAGCAAAGATTAGGGTAGATTCTGCTCCTTCCCATATTTATCTTATATATCTCTCTAACAATCTCATTGCATGCTATTAAGTTAGATCAGAATTAGATAATTAGTTTAGATTGATACAATTTGATTGCCTAAATATTAGTTAAAGCTAATATCGATCTAGTAGTTAAATTGATCATTGTGGGAATGATACCCTACTCACTTTTGTATTACTTGATCAAACCCAGTATACTTGCTGGTAGTATCCGTGCTCATATTTTCTATACATATTTTAAGCGGATCAACTTGCATTTATGCTTGCTTATTGTCTGCAAAATTGTTTGATCGCACCTAAGAAACCTTAATAAGGTATGGCTTAAGAAGAATAAACGATCACGCATGGCATCCATCGAATCACATTTCTTTCGGAAGGCTGCTACTCCTACACGTAGAGTTGGATTGGTTGTTATCGTGCCAAGACACTGGCCATGTTCCTTCCTAGAGAATCCAAATCACACTGGAAATGCGACTCTAGGTTTGGAGCCGAGCCAACCGAACGCTTTGGGGGGAGACCTGGAGACTAGTAGTAGAAGGTCAAGGATCTTCATCAACAATTCCCTAACGTTCGACACGAAAGGGGTAAATCCATTCTATATATGGTTTCCGAATAACTATATATTTGTGTAATTACGTGATTATTACATAGCATGCATAGCATATGCGTGAAAATTTAAATGAACTTATTTGAAATCATGATACGAATGAAAAGGAATACCTCACTAAGCTAGTTGTAAGCTTATACTCCCATAGATTTTGTTGAAACAGATATACCCGTAGCTTTAATCGAAGATCATGACATTAAGGAAGTCATGGATGGATGTTAAACTTTTATGAAGGTAATGGTAACATTAGATGAAGTTACTTTGTAAGATTCTTTATATGTAATGTATACTATGTTAGTATTTTGGAGATTTCTAAAAAGTTTATTTATATAGATTTAGAGACAATAGCGGCGGTATGCCCCTAAGAATTGTAACCAATCATGTTTATGTTTATACTAAGTATTTTCCTTACCTTGTTACTTATATAGATTTGGAGACAATAGCGGCGGTATGCCCCTAAGAATTGTAACCAATCATATTTATGTTTATGATAAGTATTCTCCTTGCCTTGTTACTTAATCGTTATCAATGTAAATTGCGCTACTCCGATAAGTGCCCTTGGTTGTGATGTACGTCTTGTACATGATATGGAAGCCCTTGCGTGACAAGATAGTCATTCTTAGGTTTTAGTATCGTATACGACGGACTATCACGTTTAAGGTACCCCTTGGGACGTGACACATAACAAGTCAAGCACATACACACTTATATTTGTATCACACACACAATTATAGCACCTTCTTAGTTAAGCCTAATTTTAATAACACACACAAATATAACACAAAACAAAATATAGAAAATATTTTATAAATATATATTTAGTACTAAGAAAATATGTGTCATAAACATATAATCATGTAATAATCATACAACATTACGAGCATATCACCAAGTAATACATTTCATAAAGAAAATATGTGTATACGTATCACTAAACAAAATTATAACATAAAGCATATGAGATGCAAAAATTACACAATCATATAATAAAGAATACGCAATAAATCATACATTGTTTTAGCTGATTCCATTTCAGATATTTACAAAAGTAATTTAAGCCAAATGGATTAATTTAGAGTGATAAAAAAATTAACAAAAATTTATCTAATATTTATCATGTAACATGAAACATGTGATCTACTATGGCATGCTATGCTACAAATAAAATGTTTTACACATTCATAGCACAACTAAGTTATCTATTATTTTTCATATACAGCCCCTTAAATATACTCCCTCTCAATTATTTAAACTTTATACTTCAAGCTATTACTTCCTCTAAGCTTCTTAAATTATCTAAATGCATACTTGTCTAGACCTTATACATATTCAAATTTTCTTATTCTTACAACCATGTTCTAATACCATAAGGCCATACCCCACAGGTTGCCCTAGAAGTATGATGTGTTATGTATCAAACTAAAGTCATAGACATGGTATTCAACCATCTAAAGCTTCCGGAAAGATACATGGACATCACACTTGCAGAATATTTCATGGCGTCTATAGTTATACAGGACCCAAGGTTGTTTAAAATAAGAATGCAAGATACAAAGATATAAACAAGAATTACAATTCATGGGACTTACATTAAGTCTTAACTCATCATAAACTTTATCTAAACTACAAATCTCAAAACTTCCTTATGAATAACTTCAAATCTCTCTTCATCCCATAATTATTCTTTATATTCCTTTTGATCCTGAAATCAAACATTTCAGAGAAGTGTGAGCTCAACTGGCTCAGTGAGTAACTAGATCTTAAAACATTTCAAGTAATAAAAACAAGTTTGATTATCAAACATATGCAATGTTACGCCATTTATGGAAATGCATAGTTTGGATGACCGCAATCCAAACCAATGGAGATTTACACCCTCTCTTAGAGATTGAAGGACTGACTAGAGTCATTCATGCCCAATAGAACCATGAACTAAGGAAAGGGAGTGCTTTCTCATTTTAGAGCATCCGACTCATAGTTATCTCAACACAAAATCATTTCATATAATAAACATAATCTCTAACTGCCCCTTAGATATAACTAAGGGAGGATTTCAATTTGAAATACATTTTATTGAAAAATAACCTCTAACTTCTCCACAGACATAACTAAGGAGAGATGATTTTCTTTGAAACTCATTTTATCAAACATAGTCTCTACTTCTCCTTAGAAAAACTAAGGAGTGAGGACTTTACCTTGAACTCATTTTGTACATAGATTAAAACATTTTTACAGCCAATACACCCTTCACTTCCCTTAGAACCACATAATCTCTCTAAGTATTAATCCCTAAAGCCGACTCTAACACGGGCGACATCCTTCAGTGTCGATTAGTTTCTGTAAAGCCAACAACCTTATAGTAGCCCTAACCAAATTCGCTGGACTCTCAAAGGCGTTACTACATAATCGAAATATTGATACATGACGTGAACACTATGCTAATGTAAGGTATGCAATGGTGCAATGCATGTTCGGTTTATTTAATGGTCAGTTAAGGTTTACTTCAGATTATTTGGTGACCAATCAATCTCTAAACAATCTGCATAATGCGTTCCTTAATTAATACAATTCAAGCAACTTTAACTTTTGTTATTAATGTTTTTCAACCATTCAATGACTATACAATATGCATTGTACCTATGCCCATGCACAATCAATTATTGTTATAATTTAGTCCTGTGCTACTATATTACAACCACAATCAATGCAGTAACATCAAAGTCACTCACCTGATATTCGGCTAAGTCATAGAGATTTTCTAGTAAATCCACTTATTGATTCATACTCATAATTTCAAGTTCTATATTAATCTACACTTCACTTCTTTATTAACTTAAATTCACTAAGCTTATTAACTTAAATTGTATTTAAATCTATTTCATTAGCTTAATCTCATTTACTAGTTATTAGTCTAGAGTTTACACGATACGTGCATTAACACTTATATTTAAGGCTATAAACAAACATACATATATCTATCAAAACATACACAATAATAGAACACATCATACTCATATGCTTTGTGCTTCCTATAAACATATGCATTACTATTAAAATAGATTCACTAACATAAAGCATCGTATATATGTTCATCAAATTCATTTTCTAGAAACTCATATTTAAAATAGCTCATTTTCTTTAATATCTAAGAACTAATATAGTATGATTACATCTAAGTCATTTACAAGTTAAAACTATATTAACTTAACTTAGCCAAGTTGGTTAAACTTAGTTAGTCTAGTTCATTTTAGTTTACTAAAATTCATTAAGTCAACGTGAACATAGATTTATTAGGTAAGCCTATTCTAACTTCAATTTAACCAAATTGGTTAAAGTTTATCATTCACTTCATTTGCTAGTTCATATCCAATTATCCCATTAAATCATTCTCATATACCTTATGGAATTCTAATTAGCCTATTTTATTTTAGTTCCTTAAGTTTCATTAACTAAACTTAAACTTAGGTTTATTAAGTAAGTTGTTTTAAACTTAAAACCTATTTTAGGTCTAATTAGTTATTAATTCTACTAAATCAAGTAACTCATTTTTATTTATACAACAATAACATATCATATTATCTAAAATTTATCTTTCTTCTTCTTCTTCTTTTCCTAAGGTAGAGCAGTGTGCCTGGCTTTCTGCACGGCCGTCCACATTGGGAGACGCAACCAGAGGGTGAAATGACCATGGAAAAGCCCTCGTTTGGGCATGCACGGGCACGAGCACGACCCTTGATTCCCCTACAACCCTTGTCATGAATTTCCTTCTCCTCTTTTACATCTTTAACATATTTTGAACACATCCAACATCAATCACACCACTATACAAGCAATATACAACACATAAACACAACTTTCAGCACTTCTAATCCCACTTCATTTCATCAAAACATATCCAACTTCAACATCAAAACACAACTTCATATATACATAAACTTCTTAGGTTTTCAACTTTCGTGCTCAAAACTTCCTCCTTCACAAATTTTATCATAAACCCAACTTCTCCCTAACTCTAGTTCATCATCTACACGAACAAACAATCGTCAAACAAATAAAAAGAAGACCTTACTTGTTTTAAGAAAAACTCAAACATCTAAACTTCATTACTACCACTAGTTGTTGGTCTTTGTTGTTACTCCAAGCATGATCTATATCTTCTATCTTGTTTCTATCTTCCATTTATCTTTTAATCTTCTCTTAAACTTGAGATTTTGTAGAGGAAATTTTAAGAAAAGAAAAAAACTGAGAGAGGAAGAAGAAGAGAAGTTTGAACCAATGGAAAGAAGGAAAGAGAAAAAGGAAGAAAAATTATGGTAGCCTCAGAAGTCAAAGATAAGGAAAATAATATATAGGATAAGGATTTAGGATATTTAGAGTTAATAGATTTGTGTTTAAACCTTTCTGATAATTTTTCTAAGTATAAAAAATAATTGGAACATGATTTTAGAATTTATAGCATAGAAATTATTAGCTAGTAATAAAAATCTAGTTTTTGAATTCCATTTGTAATAAATCAATATTTAATTTGAGTTTATACATAAAATCTGCTAACTTTAAACAAGTAAATGAATTTAAAATTTTTGGTGATTTAGAAAATGGGATTTAGACTAAAGCTCAAAGGTTTGAAACTTTACAAAATACTTAAATCATATGTTTAGATGTTTAGAGAAATAAAATTGGGGCAAAAGGAGTTTAAATAAATAGTTGAAAAAGATTGAATGATTTGATTCATTGAAAAACGTTATTGTGACAAATATAGAATTTAAAAGAACATTTGAAGTCTTAAATTTCAATTTAAATCTATTTATTAATTTATATCAATTTATCTAATCATATTATATAGTTTACTTTAATTATTGTGAAACTATCTAAATAAAATTAATTAGTTAATTTAGATTTTTTTTAAATTAGAACATATAACTACTATTTTTATGTAAGAAATTGATTTCAAAATTTATAAACATTAGAAAAATAAGTTTTTGTTTTAAATAGTTAAATAGAATCTTTTATAAAATTTTAAGAAATTGAGCTTTAGAAATTAGGTTTTAATTGGAAATTGAAAGAAAAGGATTCAAGTTGAAAATTTATTAAGATAATGAGGAACTTTGGTATGTTAACAAAGATAATTAAAGAATATAGAAAATTTTTTGAAAAAAGGAATAGGATTTCAAATTGAAGAATTTTATTCATAAAATAGGTAATGGGAGCAATTGGACAAATGGAAAAAAATATTTGTAATCTCAACTTCAAGAAATTCATTCATTAATTTATCTACCTAATTATATTATATAGCTTAATTTACTTAATTTAATTTAAGTTAGGTAAGTTCTATTTGAAATTAAACTCAAATTCAATAAAATAAATAATAAATTATTCACATATTACACTAATCAATCAAAACAAATTAAATCCAAGGCGTCTGCTACTACATTTGCCTTTCCAAGATGATATTGAATATCCACATCATAGTCTTTTACCAGCTCCAACCATCTCCGTTGCCTCATATTTAGCTCCCTCTGAGTAAAGATGTACTTCAAGCTTTTATGGTCCGTATAGACTTTACATTTCTTTCCATACAGATAGTGCCTCCACAACTTCAAAGCATGAACCATTGCTGCCAGTTCCAGATCATGCGTAGGGTAATTCTTCTCATAGGAATTTAGGTATCTAGAAGCATATGCTATCACCCTACCTCCCTACATCAACACACAACCTAATCCTTGTATAGAGGCATCGTTATAAATAGCATACTTGTAAACCCCGGAAATTTTCCACTCTAGTATATGATTCCAAAGTAGAATGTATGAATTAGATAATAGATTTAGATTCTAATTAAAGTCTAAGAATAGATTAATACCTAGAATTTGGTTAGATAAAGGATTTAGAATTCGAATAAAGAAATTCCTTAACCCTAGTTGATACCAAAAACGAGATTTCGTGTCTTGAATGAATAATTCAATATATGATTAAAAGAAAATTTAATTCTTAAACCCGAAACCTGATATACAATAAGATTTAAATAAAAAAAAATATAAATAAAGAGATTAAATGATTTTTTTTTATCTCGATAATGATTCAAGATTAGAACAACGAGTAGTAATGAGCTTATATTTAGACTTGAACCATAAATTCAAGATTCCTAGATAAAATTAAACGCTACTAGTAAGATTTCATGAATGATATCAAAACTAGAGATATATATATAGTTTAACCTCTATATCAAATACGATATTGAGCAAATAAATAACTACGTTTACAGACAGAAAATGATAACCTAAAAATGAACCATTATGATTATAAATACACAACGAAAACATAAACTGTTGAATAACTCAAAATCTGAACTCCAAATAAATAATCAAATCACGCTATTATTCTAATTTGAGTTTTCTTAAGCTATTGAAGCCTGAAACAAAAATTGACCTAATAAGCTTGAGAAATCTTAATCGCGGGAGATAAAATTATACGAATAATTAACTACGTATATATAAAACCTAAAATTGTATTATTTGATAATCTAAGTGTTTTGCATAACTCTATAAACATGTTTTTGTATAAAAACTCCCAAATATTAGCTAATTTATACCCGTATAACTCGTTAAATTATCCTAAAACTCAATTAAATAATTAATTAATATATATGTGTGTGTTTCGGTGCAAAATTCGGTCGAATTGCCTTGGAGAAGAAGAGCCGAAACTTTGTTTCAATAATGCAACAAGAGTCAACAAAAATCAACTCCTACACCAACCAAATATTGCCAAATAAGCCCCTCATTTATGACAATGATAATAACAGATCAAATAACAGCCAAATAAGAACAAATCAAAGGAAAAATTGAAGGAAAAACCGCAGCTGAAGTCCTCTCCTTTTCTTCTATATATATATATATATACATACATATATATATGTGTGTGTGTGTTTAATGGTCTTTAAGGAGAAACAAACAAACTTCATTATCTCCCACACTTTCCAGAACGAAATTGCTCTCAAATAGCAAACAAAACGAACAGAAACCAGCAAACAAACAGATCAAATCACACAAGTTCGGATCGAGAGAAAAAATAATACTAAAAACCCTTGAATACGAGTTCAAAGGTAAGTTGATGCGATTCAAATGATTTTCTTTCAAATCTAAGCTTTATAACTGACTTCTAATAATCTTAGGAACGTAATAAACACCATTACAAGCTTTGGATTTCATCGGACAAGCTCAAACGAGGTAAAAATTCGAAACCCTAGTTTTACTTCTATAAGATCGAGATCTAAGTGTATATGTTTTTAGACGTGTTCAAAATTGTTTTATGTTCTTATATAAGATATATAAACACTTAGAAACGGTTTAGTAATGTTTTTAACTTGGAAAATTTAAAGAACTTAAATCGGACAGAGGAGGAAGAAGATGAACAGTACCAACACTGTCTCAAAGCCAGCAGTATAATCGCTCAATGCCAGCGGCTTATATAGATAGGCTGGCGGCGTAGAGACGGCTTATACTGATCAGAGGCTACGTAAAAATAATTTTCACGTAAAAATGAATGTAAGCCGGCTACCTAGAGATTTACGCCGACGGCGTAGGGCCGGCGTACGTTGAAAGCCAACAGCTTTCAAAGCCGGTGCAATCAATCTAAAATATTTTGCAAATTTAAGTTTACACCAGCACCTGGGTTTGAAGGCCGGCGGCTTTGAGCCGGCGTACAGCTAAAATTCTTCAACGAAAGCGTATTCTGACCTAAACAGAATATATATATATATATGCAATACATTTACTTAGTATATTATATATATATATATAACAATATAGAATTTATTACTTATACAAGTAAGTACAAATAATTAAAATATTTAAATTAACATCTAATATTTCCTAAAACCCTAAAATTAAGAAAAGATATTAAGTATTAATCAAAGTTAGTATTAGTTAAATTATTGTTCTAAATAGATGAAATAAGTAAGAATGAAAATTGAAATAAGCTAAATTTTCAAGTATTATGACTTCTAAAAATAACAAAATAATTATACGAGATAAAATAGGAGAAACCCGACAACACTAAGTAATAATAAATAACTATAATTTTCTATATTAAGATTAGTATAGAATAACATAAAATGAGTAATAGTAATTACCAAAACTTGATAAATATCGAGTCTATGACACTAATCACATATAGGAATTTAGTTAATTTATATTGATGAATACTTTATTCATCTTAATATGTGACTTTGATACCTTAGAGGATCTACCAGCTGATTACTATGACTGAGTCAGTATGAGCAGGTGAGTAATTCAATCATATTGTACTGGTTGTGCTTGTAAGTAGATGAATATATAATGCAAAGATAATTAAACGAATATTTGAAAGTATGTTGTCATGTTAAGATATCCTTACAAAAGCAATAATACAATGATTTGATGTAGAATAATGATGGTTGTGTGTAATGTATGATCACCGTGAAATTGATTAAGAATTGTTGACTTAACAATATAATTTGATCATGCATTGCACGAATTGCATTATTGCATATATATTGGGGTGACAGCCTGCTACGTATTAATATTTCGGTTCTCTGTTTATGCTTGGTTGTTCTAATGTGTTAGTTCTTCCAAGGTATTCTTTGTTCCGTCGGTTCTACGGGAACTAACTGGCATCGAAGAACGCCGCCCGTAGTATCGCTTTGAAATGATTAATACTTAGGGAGTTTCTAAGGGGGTTGCAGGAGATGGTCAGTTTAATCGATTATATTCAAAGTGATAACCCTAAAACGAGAAATCGTTGATTCTCCTGTGTACTTAGTCTCTCCTGGGCAGGTGGGTCATTGAGTATGGTTCTTCAACCCTTAAAAAGAGGGCATAAATCTTTTTCCTATTTGGATTCTAGATCATCCAAGCTTATATCTGTACATATGGTTGAGTGCCTGCATTGCATATGATTTGCTAATAACTTATGTGATGTATGATATGTCTGATTATTCACTGAGCTGTAGTTCACTCATACTCCAACAGTCTTTTCAGGTTTACCTTACGACCCTGGTTAGTCACTTCCAGGAGTATGGCTCCGGTAAAAGCTTAGGAGCTGGAAGTCTACGGTTATATTTTAGTTTAATGGTTATGTACTATTAGAATAGATTATTTAGTTGTGTACTTCAGAAGAACTATATGGCTTGTAATAGTTATATAATGTTTATTCACTAAGTTATTTCTTTCATATATTTGTTATTTCTTATCAAGCAACTAAAAGATCCTGTTGTTTTAAAAACCTATCATTCTCTGAAGGTAATCTAGTGATAGTATTCAAATGTGACTTGTTTACTACTACTAGGGTACCCTCGGGGCGTGACAATACTTCTCACCACTCACTGGTAAGGCTAACATTGGCGCAGATACTAGCTTTTCCTTCAGCTGTTGGAAGTTATATTCACAGTCTTCATCCCAAACATATTTTACCCCTTTTATGTTAGTTTGGTTAATGGGCTTGTAATCTTAGAAAAATCTTCAACAAATCTCTTGTAATATCATGGTATTCCCAAAAAACTTCTAATTTCCGACACATTTTTAGGTTTTGGCCATTCAACTATTGCCTTCACTTTCTTAGGATCCACTGTTATCCCATTTCCATCAATTATATGCCTCGAGAAAGATACTTGTTCTAACCAGAACTCACACTTAGTGAATTTAACATACAACTTCTCATTCTGCAATTTGCTCAGAACTAACCTTAAATGTCTTCATGTTCTTCCTTCATTTTAGAGTACACCCAAACATCATCTATAGAAACCACTACAAATAGATTTAAATAATCTCTGAAGACTTTGTTCATAAGGTCCATAAAGATGGTTGGTGCATTTATAAGTCCAAACGGCATGACTACAAACTCATAATGTCCGTATCTAGTTCTAAAGGTTGTCTTCTCTATATCCTCTACTCTAACTCACAGCTAGTGATATCCTAATCTAAGATCAATCTTTGATAACACTTTTACTCCTACCAGCTGGTCAAATAAATCATCTATCCTTGGTAGAAGGTACTTACCAATTACTTGGTTTAGCTCTCTGTAGTCTATACATACCTCATGCTACCATCCTTCTTCTTCACAAACAGAACTGGAGCTCCTTAAGGTAACACATTAGGTATAATAAACTTCTTCTTGAGCAAATCATCTAGCTGGACTTTATGCTCCACAAGCTCTATTAGTGCCATGCAATATGGTGTCTTAGATCTGGGTGTAGTACCCGACACCAAGTCAATACAAAACTCCGCTTCTCTCTCTGGTGATAACCCTGGTAAATCTTCAAGGAAAACATCCGGGTATTCACATACAACAGGTATCCATGCAGGGCCTGTCCTTTGCTCATTTTCTATCATCATAACTGCCATAGCTAATGTTGACCTTCCTCACATTTCATATGTAGGTAGGACTAGTGGTCTTTATATTTCAAGCTTATGTATAAAATAATCTCCATCTAGGCTAAACTCCACTAACAGGTTATGACAGTCAATTATAGCATGATACTTTAACAACCAGTCTACTCCCAAGATTATGTCAAAGTCAGCCATGTCTAAGACTACTAGGCTTGTAGGTAGATATCTACCTTCTATCTCTATATCCTCATTTCTATAAATCCGGTTTAACATAACTCCATCCCCAAATGTGTGTTTACAGAGAAGCATTCAGACATACATCCAACACACATACCACATATAGATACAAATGAATCAAATATGCATGGGAAACTTACACCGGTATTAAATACAACATAAGCAGTATGCAGGAGTATAGGGAGCGTACTTGCAATAGTGTCAACACTCGATGTATCTCTCTGTTGAAGAGCATAAACTTGAGCTGGTGCTTGCTATCCTTAGCTACCTTAAGATCGACCTATATGAACTCCTAGAACTACTTGTCTTCTAGGCTCCTTTTAGTCTATGGCCTTATGCCCCCCTTGCCCACATTTGAAATAAAAAACTTGTGGAACAACTTTCTTTGTGCAGAATCAGTGGCTATGCCTAACTTTGCCACATAAGAAGCAAGCATTTCCTAGCCATTTGCAATCTTTAAGATCATGTGGTCCAAATCACATGGTACACATCTTTTCTGTACCATGAACTACATATTTGACCTGATGAGTGATAGGCCTTTTCCCCCTGTCCTGGGTAAGAACACCGGTGGTTGGTCGCTTCCCTAAAAAGATCTGACCTCTCTATGTCACACCCCAACAGAGTATCCTAGCTACATTAGTATACCATGTAACTAACTGAGGCCTCCGGAAAGTTACATAAACACTATATAACTAATGTTCCTTATTTGAAGTGGACAATTGAACAGGATCGAAGGTTGTTTTGAGTGAGAAAGAGATTACATATATATATATATATATTAAACACAACCAAACATAAATATATAAATCTAAGACATCACATATTTTTTATAACTATAGTCTATAGGGCTTCAACAGAACTTAAGAACAACCAAAACTTACAAGGGAAAAACAAAACTTAACTTATAATATCATAACCCATTACTAAGTCTCTATTACATATATGGTCTTCTTCTCAAAAGAATACATGAGTCCATTCTAGACTAACTTCCATACCCAAGCTTGGTTTTGTCTTCATGCTTAAAACCCTGTAAATCAACAGTCTAAGAGAGCGTGAGCATATAAAGCTCACTGAATAATAGAATCTTAACACTATCATTACGAACAAACAAGTTTAGTTAGAAACCATATGCAACAAGTATGGTTTGAATGACTTGAATTCAAACTAATGGAGATTTATGCCACCCTATGGGTTGAAGGATAAGTTTAGTAGTTCTTGCCCATGAGAAACTGAAAACCCGCCTCTTCACCTAACCCGCCTGGGGGAATAGTGATAAGTTATTTTTACTCTATATTTTTCATAGGAATTTGAGCTCATTTTGTTGAGAACTATAGATAAAATCCTGTAAAACTTATGTTTTTGATAAGTAATGATGTTTAAAGTTCTTATAATCCAATGAGGAATAATCAAAGTATTTTAAACCAGATTTGAAGCAAAAACAATAAGTAAAGACAAGATTGCAGAAGTCGAGTCCTGTAAAGTCACGGCCGAGGCCAAACAAATGAAGAAAACAACAAAAAAATTGGTCTATCGAGCTTTAACTGCGAGCCCTCGACATGACCCTCGACTTCAGTCGAAGTGATCGAGCATCATTATGGAGGAAAATACTTAATCGAGCCTCAAATCTCGACCCTCGATAAGTGCTTTGACAGACCAATTCTTCATCAAAATTTCCTCGAGTCTCAGTAATACGAGCCTTAACTTTCTCAATTTTACCCTCGATAGAGTAATGGACAAAAACTCACAATTTACTTTGGAAATTCAAGAAGTCGAGCCTGATTTTGCTTAATACAAACCTCGACCAATAGGTCACATGCGACCCTCGACGAGTATTTTCACAAATCATATGCGCACGTGGAAAGTATCACAAATTCTGTTAGAAAGAATCTACCACGTGTCAATAAAGTAGGTCATGCTTCTGTGCCCAGTAGCCTATAAATAAATAGGTAAGCATGCGTGTAATGTATGTATGAATAGTGTAACTTAGCATATTAACCTAGATTAGTTTTCTAAAGGATTCTTGGGTGAAAGGATTTCCTTTTCTTCTTACTTGAGAATTTCTTCTATTTTCTGGGTAAAATCAATTTAACCCGATGTTTATAGTTTCTATGAATTTCTGAGCAATTAATTAATTAATATTTCAAATCTAATTTATTTCTTCTAATTTGTGCTTATTTCGATAAATCCATGGAGAAATAAACTCCTACAGCTTAGGGATTGGGAATCTAATTCCTGATTCAGTCGATTTCAAATGTTTTCAAGTTAATTTGATTGGGTGTTTGTAATTAGTGACCTGAACTTAAACTTGTGGTTTTTAAAGGAGTGATCCAATCTTTTAGATCCACGATTGATTTCAATTGGATAGATAAAGAGATCATGCAATTGAATACATCTGCGGTTGCTAATGGAGTCAATCCTAACTACCTCTTGCCAAAAAATTCATTTAGTTGTTTTTTTCGAAATAATGGATTCCTATTCTTTACGTGGGTCTAATTAGAATTTCAGATTACTGGTTTCGGCTAGATCTAAAACTAATTAGAGAACCATGTGGTATAAACACACAATTCAAATAGCTTTTAGGAAATTTATTGTTTTTAAGAAATCATTCTAAAAAGGAATTGATGAAATAACCCTGAGCTGCTATTTCATAGAAGTTACAGGTTTATTTCTAATTTTATCCATTAAATGTTTGTGAATATTCCTAACTTAGCATAGTTCCTTTTTCTTTGTGATTTTTTTTTTTTCTAAACCTTTCTTTGGCTAGATAAAGTGTGAAGTTGGAAGCATAATAGCTGTCAACCATTCGCTTGGAACCGACCTAATTCACTATCTATGCTACATCTAATGGGTGCGCTTGCCCGTGAGACCGTAATATTGAAATTGATTTAGAAAACATTTATAAATTTGGAAAAAAACTCGGTCAATGATCAGTATGAAACCAAAACCGAAACCAAACACCAAGGAGACTACAAACCTAAGGAGTTTACCCGAAGATGCCCCATAGTACACTTTTCTAGGTTCAATTTGAGTTGAAATTTTCTAAGCCGATCAAATAATTTTCTTCGAACTTCGATGTGATGTTCTATAGTTCGAGATTTGGCAATCATATCATCAACATAAACTTCGACTTCTTTATGCATCAGGTCATGCAATAAAGCCACCATTGCCTTTGATATGTTGCCTGGCGTTTTTAAGCCCAAAAGGCACGCTTTATAGCAAAATGTCCCCCATGTAGTGATGAAAGTTGTCTTAGTCTTATCATCTTCTGCCATATGAATCCAATTATATCCAGAGAAACCATCCATGTAGGAAAATAGATGGTTTCCTGTAGTGTTATCAACCAAGACATCGATATGAGGTAAAGGAAAATCATCTTTGGGGGTAGCCTAGTTTAGATCTTAAATCTACACAAACCCTCACTTTGCCATTCTTTTTCTTGATCAGCACGATATTTGTAACCCATTCGGGATAATTCGAGACTTCAATGAATCCTATTTCCAATGATTTCTTAACTTTCTCTTTTATCTTAAGTAGGATATCAAGTCTGAATCGTCTTAACTTTTGCTTTTTGGGTTTAGCATCTTCCTTGATGGGCAATTTGTGAACTACGATTGATGGATCTAGACCCGACATATCAGCATATGACCAAGAAAAGATGGCTAAATAACCTACCAAGAATCCAGAAATTTCATGTTTTTGCGAGTCACTCAAATTTCCCCCTATCCAAAGATTCCTAGGTTCTTGGTCAGTTCCCAAATTGACCATTGTCATCGGCTCATCCACAAAAATCTGATGCTTTTCGTATTTATCTTAGTATTCTTCAATCCCTGTGTCATCAATATCATCTCGATAATTGACTCGATAGAGTCAAAACTTATACATATATTCTTATATGTTGTGAATTCATGGTATCTTAGAGGACTTGCGATGAAATTAGACCTACAAAGGGGATGTAGAATATAGTACAAGAAAGAAAAGCGAAATGGATGTGAGTAATAGAGACAAGGAAGATTTAGGAAAGTACAAAGTTCATCATTTCATTCATACAGCAGTTTTATTTATTTACAATCGTAGAGGGATAAAGAAAAGAGCAGGGTTCGATATATATATATATATATTTAACCCTGCTTCACCTAGGATTCTTACTCTTCCAAGGAGCTAGTACTATTGATGGACATGGCAAACCAGTTGTTCAAAGCTGGAGTAGAGTTGGTGACTTCCTTGGTAGTGCTAGATTGGTGAGCCCAGTCGATCAGGTCATTGAATTTTGCATATAGAGTATCAGCAGGTGTTAAGATTACGGCTACCCAGTCAAATAACTGTAGTCTAAAATCTTCCATTTCCTCACTACCAATGTAAAGAACGGCAGTTTCTTGATAGATAGCATAATCTTGTTGCCCCATCATAGTTACCACTTGGCCATTAGCCATAAATTTAACCTTTTGATGTAGAGAGGAAGGTATTGCCCCTGTTGCATGAATCCAGGGTCATCCTAGCAATAAATTGAAAGATCTGGGGATATCCAAAACCTGGAAGGTAGTGTTGAATGTCTCAGGGCCAATCTCAACTTCTAGCTCAATTTCTCCTTCGATTACTCTCTTAGATCCATCAAATGGCTTAACAGTTAATGGGCTTTGCTTAATTTCATATTTCTTTATCCCAAGCAATTCTAAGGTGGATAATGAGCAAACATTGAGGGAAGATTTGTTATCAACAAGGACTCGAGCTACCGGTATCCTTTTACATTTAACCACTATATGCAGAGCTTTGGTATGTTGATTACCTTTTTCACCCAAGTCTTCAGGGGAGAAAGCGACTTGATCCAATGTTAAGATTGAATGGATAAGTGGGCCCAATTGCTCAGCTTGTATGTCTTCAAGAACTTTTACATCTCTCAAGACTTTCATCAATGCACTCCAGTGTGAATCAGAGGAGAGCAATAAACCCATCAATGATATTTGAGTAGGGGCTTTAGCAAGTTGATTCATGACTTTGTACTCACTTGCCTTGATAATTTTTAGAAAAGAATCAACATCTGTGTCTTTAAGATCATCGTTCCCCTATACAGGCTGTTTTTTATTTTCAACATGGCTCAGTTTCTGTCTAGCCTCTTCATTGCTATCATACTCATCTGGATCGAGTTAGACAGCATATGCTAGCATTGGCGTTAGATTTCTTATAATCAAAAGGTATAGCCTTATAATCTTTTGCTTGAGCTAGGATGTTGAATACCAACTTCTTTGGTGCTTGAGTTACAATGGCCTCTTTTGATTTCTGATCTTTATAACACCGGATCACAACTGGCTTTGAAACCCTATCAAGCATACAGATTTCCTTTTCTTTTGGTGTTTTAGCTTTAGCTTGTTGTTCTTGGAATTGGTTATCCTCTTCTTCAAATTCAGACCCCCAGCTAGTGGGTATCACATCTTCTAGAGGAGTCAGGGGTCTTGGCCATGAATAGTCAACCAGATATCTAAAGGATTCACCAAGGTATCAATGGTAGGGTCACTACAAGCCATCTTACCTTTAGTCCCTTGTAAGTGTTCAACTTGTTTTCTACCTTTCGTTCTAACTTTAGAGAAATCATATCCAAGATGACCCTTTTTGTGATTGTACCGTTTTGCAGTAGCTTGTGAATTTCAACCTTAACCCTAGCACGGTTTTTGAGGTTCACATCCTATAAATGCCCCATTTTTTTTAGTTTCCAAGCAAGTTGGGACAGAGAATATGGTATCTCATCCGGATTCAAGGGAATTTCCTTTTTAACAATCATGATCATATTGATATTATTACTATGAGTGGGAAGAGGATTGTTGTTGACATTTGGCCCTGGGGCTTCAACAAAATCTAACTAAATAAGTTTCGCATCTATCAAGTCTTGGATGCGATGTTTTAATCTCCAGCAATTTTCGGTAGAATGCCCCTCTTGCCCCATGTGATATTCACATTATAGTGTTGGGCCATACCTTTTTGGTTTATACTCTTGAAGTAGAGGCTCAAAAGTTAGAATTCTCTCTTCTTGGAGTTTATGTGGTGATAAGTCATTTTTACTCTATTTTTCATAGGATTTTGAGCTCATTTTGCTAAGAATTTCAAATAAAATCCTGTAAAACTTATGTTTTTGATAAATAATGTTGTTTTGAAACTCTTAGACTCCAATGAGGAAAAATCAAAGTGTTTTAAATAATATTTGGAGAAAAAACAACAAGTAAAGTCAAGATTACAGAAGTCGAGCCCTATAAAGTCATAACCAAGGCCAAACAAAGGAAGAAAACAAAAAAAATTAGTCTATCGAGTCTTAACTGCAAGCCCTCGACATGACTATCGACTTCAGTCAAAGTGATCGGGCATCATTCTAGAGAAAATACACTGTCGAGCCTCAAAGTTGAGCCTCAAATCTCAACTATTGATTGTCGAGCCTGGATTTTTTCCACTTAAATCTGGTTTATTTCTCCTAACCCGATTCACATTAAACCCGAACCCATTTAACATGAATCCTCGACTAGGGGTTAAAAGAAATTTTTGAAAACTTTTTAGAGTCGCCACCCGATATAAATGGGAAAAAAAATAAAAGCTAGGATCAATGGGTCGGTTGATCCTAACTTAGCTACTAGTCTGCGAAAATTTGATTTAAAAAAAAAACTTTTAAAACCAGATATCATGGATTCGGGGGCTAACCTATTAAAACCGAATCGGTTACCACTTTCGGAATTTTAAACTTATGATCTATCCTTTTCATGCTAAAAAAAAAATCAAATAATATATTACATAACAAATATTTGCAAGTCAAATCATTTATCTTTATTTTTTATGTGCTTTTCTTCATTTTTATTTTTTATTATTTTTTTAGAACATAAACATCAACAAAATATCTTATATTTACAAAAATATTTATTCACAATAAAAAAAAAAACATTTTTTTTATTTTTTATGTCGCCCCGCAGGTGCCTACGTACTCGCAAATCGAGATCAGATAAAACGTAGTTCTTTAAAAAAACTTAGTTTGTTGGTCAATTTTGATTTTTTGAACTCTTTTCACTTCATATTCATTAAATTTTGAATTTTTATAAAAAATTATTTTTGATAATCCTATGATCTAATCAATTGATTTTTATTTCATGAAAAAATATTTTTCTAAGTCCAAACAATCATTTTTATTATTTTATTATTTTTTTTTAACTTTGGTTTTGGAAAATCCAATTTTATCATTTTTGTTTATTTTGTTAATTTATCATTATTATTTTTATTTTATTTTTATTTTTTTAAAAAAAAATTACAACATAAACTCACAACATATTCAGAATATTTCACAATATATTAAAATTATTTTTCATGCATTAAATATGCATTTTCTAAAAGCAATTTATGTATAAATACATACTAAAAATATTCAAAAAATATCAAAAATATCAAAAAAAATAAATTTATATAAAAAATAATTATTTATATTTTTCTGTATTTTTCTGAATTTTTTATGAATTTTTTACTATTTTTTGCTATTTTTTATTATTTTCGAAATTAATTATATAATAAAAATATATAAAATAATGCGGATTAACCTGGACCGTCGGATGAAGCGGACGAGATCTGGAGCGTCGATCGTGTTGACTGATCCTGATCGTCTGATCGAATTGACCAAATCTGGGGCGTTGATCGAGATGATTAAATCTGGGCCGTCTGATCTGCTTGATGAAATCGGGCCGTTGATCTGCTTGATCAAATCTGGACCGTCAGATCTGCTTGATGAAATCTGGGCCGCTGATCTACTTGATCAAATCTGGACCGTCTGATCTGCTTGATGAAATCTGAGCCGTTGATCTGCTTGATCAAATCTGGACCGTCTGATCTGCCTGATGAAATCTGGACCGTCTGATCAGAGTTGACTGTTGACCGATGACCGACGACCGTTAACCGATGACCGACCGGGTTGGATTCGGATCTTCGGGTCGGATCTCGGAGCTCCGGCGTGTGAAGAAGACGATGACGCGACTTTTCGGGGCGGATTCCGGTGGCTCCGGTGGTCCTCGGTGGCTGGAAGCTTGTCGGCCCGACTCCTATGGTGGTGGCGCGTCCTTTGGTAGTGGTGGCGTTCACTCAGAACGGCGGCAAGGGGCGGTTCCGATGGTGGTTGTACGGCGGCGCAAATCCGAAAATTAAAAAAAAAAATTTCAGAGGTTAATTTGATCAAATCCAAGCACACTAAAAAATCAAAATTAGGTTTCTAACATTCCTAACACACTCAATTTTGATCAAATTCGATTCAATCACTTCGAATTTGAAAAATTCGAATTTTTCTTCCTAAATTCGAGAATCTCGAATTGATATGGTTATGTATGTGTTTTCTTGAAATTGACTTGTGCCTTTTGATCCTAGGACCTCCTATTTATAGGTTGCAAGCTCAATTTTACGTTTCAAACAATTTCGAAAATGAATCGTTTTTTGCCTCTTTGTTTTTCCACGAATTTAACCAAAAATTTGGGCTTGATTCATTCTTAACCGATGAATTGATGATTTCCTTCATATTCCATGTCAGATTCATCCAATGTGGATAGATTAATTGTCCAATTTCATCAATTTTTGTAACTCCTCATTCATGTGCAATTGAATGCTTTATAAATTGAATTTTGTGACTTTTGGGTTGTTTTTTGCACTAATCTTTCATGTTCTATAACCACTTTGCAATTCCATCATCAATTTTGACAATCAATGATGTCTTGTCAGTTAAAAACTGATGCAAAGTAAGGCAAAAAGTCACATTTGAGGAAGATGCAAAGGCAAAAATAATGAGATGATAAAAAGACAAAATTTTGCCTTTGCTAGGGTTTGAACTTGTGTCATTGAGCTTGGATGTGTGTTTGGATCAATGCATTTAACCAACAGGCCATTTGGCCTGTGCCTTGATCACTTAGCCAACTTCATCAATACTTAATTAAGGCTTTTTTTTTTTAAAATGAGTTTAATTAAATTTTAAGCCTTAATTAATTGGGCAAAAATTGGGTGTCTACAGCTGCCCCTCTTTGTGGTAAAGTTTGAACAAAACTTTTGCCACAAAGACAAAAAGATAACCAATTTTTGTTAAGCTTCTTCTCCAAATTTTATTTTTAAGAAGGATATTTTTATCTTGTGCTAAACTATCTGTCGAGTTTAGACTTTGAGATTTGGTTAGGTCATTTGCCGGACCTATGGGCTCTGGTTTGGTCATTTGCCGGATCAATGGGCTTTGGTTAGATCATTTGCCGAACCTATGGGCTTTGGTTTTGGTCACTTGCCGGACCAATGGGCTTTGGTTTGGTCAGTTGCTGGACCAATAGGCTTTGGTTTGGTCATTTGCCGGACCAATAAATAGGCTTTGGTTTGGTCATTTGCCGGACCAATGGGCTTTGGTTTGGTCATTTGCCGGACCAATGGGCTTTGGTTTGGTCATTTGCCGGACCAATGGGCTTTGGTTAGGTCATTTGCCGGACCTATAGGCTTTGGTTAGGTCATTTGCCGGACCAATGGGCTTTGGTTTGGTCATTTGCCGGACCAATGGGCTTTGGTTTGGTCATTTGCCGGACCAATGGGCTTTGGTTATGGTCACCATCTGGAATGGATGGATTTCTGACTTCTGTCTTGATCACCATCTTGGATAGATTTCTGAATTTTGTCTTGATCAACATCTTGAGTGAATGAATTTCTGAATTCTGTCTTGATCACCATCTTGGATAGATTTCTGAATTTTGTCTTGATCAACATCTTGAGTGAATGAATTTCTGAATTCTGTCTTGATCACATCTTGAGTGAATAAATTTCTGAATTTTGTCTTCATCACCATCTTGAGTGAATGAATTTCTGAATTCTGTCTTGATCACTATCTTGAGTGAATGAATTTCTGAACTCTGTCTTGATCAGCATCTTGGATAGATTTTCTGAATTCTGTCTTGATCACCATCTTGAGTAGATGTGCTTCTGGATCTTGTTACCATCTTGGTAGGATGAATTTTGGGTCACCATCTCTAAAGGATGGATTTTGGGTCACCATCTCGAAAGGATGGATTTTGAGTTTGGGTAGTACTAGACTATCTGTCTAGACTGAGGGGTATTTGTGATTTTTCAATCCACTGGGGGTTTCTTTCTCTTTTTCTTTTTCTTTTTTTCTTTTTCTTTTTTTTTTCCTCCCCTCTCTTTTTTTTCTTTTAAAAAGGATGCTTCAATTTTCCATCAAAATTAGTTATTTCTTGCAGTAATATTTTCTTTTAAAAATAAGAACAATCAACAGACCAAACTGTATAAACGCATTCATTCAGTATTATAAGATGCTCAAATTTCTTTTTCTGATGATTCAAATGGTGTTTGACTGGAAATTTATTCAGAAGAATTTTGTGGGTTATGCTTTGATTCAACTTCAAAGAATTTCAGGCTTTGATTCGACTTCAGAGAATTTCAGGAATATCAACTTTGCTTATAATTAATTAAAATAAAATCAATTGATCACTTGAAATGACAAATTTTATTGATCAAGGATAATACAAATTTACAGCATCTGAGTTCACAGGATCCTTTAAATTGGGTCCATCCATTTGGGAAAGGATTAATGCTCCTCCCGATAAGACCTCCTTCACTATATATGGTCCTTCATAATTTGGTGTGAACTTTCCTCTGGAATCTTGCACATTTGGCAGCATTTTTCTCAGAATCAAATCACCTTCTTGCAAATTTCTTGGCTTTACTTTCTTATTAAATGCTCTAGCCATCCTTTGTTGATATAATTGCCCATGACACATGGCAGTCAATCTTTTTTCATCTAAAAGATTTAACTGTTCAACTCTTTGTCTAACCCATTCAGCTTCTTCGAGCTCTGTTTTAGCCAATACTCGGAGCGAAGGAATCTCAACTTCTACTGGTAAAACAGCTTCAGTTCCATATACCAGGGAATAGGGCGTTGCCCCAGTTGACACTCTTATAGAGGTTCGATACGCTATTAATGCTAATGGGAGCATTTCATGCCAATCTTTGTATGCAATCGTCATCTTCTCAATGATTCTCTTGATGTTTTTGTTGGCGGCTTCTACTGCTCCATTCATCTGTGGGCGATATGGAGTGGAATTCCGGTGTTTAATCTTGAATTGCTGACATAGATCAGTCATTGCATTGTTGTTCAGGTTTGTACCATTATCGGTAATGATACTTTCTGGAGTTCCATATCGAGCAATGATATCTCTTTTGATGAATCGAACCACAACGGCTTTTGTCACACTGGCGTATGAAGCTGCTTCAACCCACTTGGTGAAGTAATCGATTGCAACTAGTATGAATCGATGACCATTTGAAGCTTTTGGCGATATTGGCCCGATTACGTCTATTCCCCACATTGAGAACGGCCATGGTGTTGACATTGACTGTAATTCCTTTGGAGGAGCATTTATCTTGTTTGCATAAATTTGACATAGATGACAAGATCTCACATGTTTGATACAGTCTGATTCCATGGTTAACCAGAAATATCCTAGCCTCATAATCTTTTTAGCTAGCATATATCCGTTCATATGAGGTCCACATACTCCCTCATGAACTTCTTCCATTAATTTTTGAGCTTCTTTTTCATCTACACATTAACAGGGTTGTATCGAATGACCTTCTGTACAGGGTATCTCCGCTTAACAAAAAATGACTTGCCAGACGCCTCAATGATTTCTGATCCTTTTTTGTAGCACACTCAGGATAGCTACCTGTTTGCAAGAAAATTTTGATATCTTGAAACCATGGTTCATTTGATTCAATCATAGCACAGAATGCGGGTTCACTTCTTATTCGGACTTGCAAAGGTTGTATTCTTACTCCTTCAGTGAATTGGATCAAAGAGGCCAGAGTAGCCAATGCATCAGCAAACTGATTCTGAGTTCTCGGCACATAAGTGAAGGAAATTTCTTTGAACCTTCCTGCTAACTCAGCCAAGTGATTATGATAAGGAATCAACTTGGGATCCTTAGTTTTGAACTCGCCTCGAGTTTGGAAAATGATAAGTGAAATCTCCAAACACTTCGAGCTCCTCAATATTCATTTGAATTGCCATTTCTAATCCCATGATGCATGCCTCGTATTCCGCTACGTTATTTGTGTAAGGAAACATTAATCTGGCTGATGCCGGGAACTGTTCTTCTTTTGGTGAGATAAGGACTGCCCCTATTCCACATCCGTATACGTTGGCTGCTCCATCGAAATACAACTTCCAACTGTTGCTTTCGGCTTCTGTTTCTGCTATCTGATACCTTCATCTGGAAACTGATCTTGTTCCTTCAATTCTTCGTCATCAATCGGGCTTTCTGCGAGTTGATCAGCTAAAACTTGTCCTTTGACTGAACTTTGACTTACATAAGTGATATCAAATTCAGAAAGTAGCATCTGCCATTTCGAGATTCGACCAACCAAAGCCGGTTTGCGTGCTAAGTATCGCAATGGATCATGCTTCGTAATCAACTCGATCGAGTAGAAGAGCGTATACTGCCTAAGCCTGTGCATAACCCATACTAATGCACACAGGTTTTTTCTATCTCTGAATACTTTTGTTCTCCATTTGAGAATTTCTTACTTAAGTAGTAAACAGCTCTTTCTTTTCCTTCCTCATCTTTTTGCCCAAGTACACACCCCATAGATTCAGAAGAATTGTCAAGTACAAGAACAACGGTTTCCCCGGTTTTGGAGTAACCAGTACTGGTGGATTGTCAGATATTGCTTTATCCGATTAAAGGCTTTTTCACATTCGTCATTCCATTCAATTAGGGCATTCTTCTTCAGCAGTTTAAACAGCGGTTGGCACTTATCAGTCAACTGTGATATGAATCGAGCAATGTAATTCAATCTTCCCAAAAGGCCTCTGATTTCTTTTAATGTTTTTGGTGGAGGCAAATCCTGAATCGCCTTGACTTTATCAGGATCGATTTCTATCCCCTTTTGGCTAACCATGAATCCTAATAATTTTCCAGATGTCACTCCGAAAGTGCATTTTTCTGGATTCAATTTCAACTGAAACTCCTTAATCTTTCAAAAAGCTTCCTTAACACCACTACATGATCATCTCCTTCCTTTGTCTTGCGATCATGTCATCTACATATACTTCCACCTCTTTGTGCATCATATCATGAAGTATAGCAAGCATTGCTCGTTGATAAGTTGCCCCGGCATTCTTGAGACCGAAAGGCATGACTTTGTAACAAAAAGTTCCCCAGGCTGTAACAAATGTGGTTTTGACCTTATCTTCTTCGGCCATTAATATCTGATTATACCCTGAAAATCCATCCATGAATGAAAATAGATGATTTCCAGCGGTATTGTCTACTAAAACATCGATGTGAGGCAACGGGAAATTATCTTTCGGGGTCGCTTTGTTTAGATCTCTGAAATCCACACAGATTCTTACTTTCCCGTTTTTCTTAAGTACTGGTACTATATTTGATACCCAATCCGAATAATCAGAAACCTCAATGAATCCTACTTCAAGCAACTTTTTTACTTCATCCTTGATTTGGAGGAGTAAATCCGGCCTAAATCGCCTTAATTTTTGCTTTATAGGTTTAAAATCCTCCTTTGTTGGCAATTTGTGAACCACAATGGATGGGTCTAAACCAGGCATATCGCTATACGACCATGCAAAAACATCCAAGTATTCGGCTAGTAACTTGGTTAAATCTTGTGCCGTGCTCTCAGGCAATCTTCCCCCTATTCTCAGATTCCTAGGGTTTTCGCTTGTTCCCAAATTAATCACTTCAATGGTTTCGGGAATTTCAATCCTTCCTTGTTCAAAATTTTGCCAAATTTCTTGTGTTCTAAATTGATAATCAATATCATCTTCAACGTCTAACCCAGTAGAGTTAGAGGTGATATTGATATTTTCATTAATTATACGCGCGAGATATCCCTGAACTTCATCACAATTGTCGATCTGGTTGAATATGAATGAGGAATGTATGAGAATAGTGAAAACACAAACGGAAATAAATTTCATTAAACTGGGACGGTGTTTAAGTACACTTATTTGAGCATCACATAATACTGAAAAACACAAAACACAAATCTAGTCTTAGATAAATTCTTACTTAAAAGACTTAATACTAGCGCAAGGCACAGAAACCAATTTCTCAAGATCATTTCTTTGGATGAAGCATCTTCTTTGATATCATCTGGCTGCTGGATATGATGTGGCTTTGGAAAGGAATGGCTGATGTGAGGATTTTGATAATTGGATCATACTCCTTGTCGAGCTTCCTCCTTCTCATTTGGTTTTTCATTTCCACTTCAGCACAAGGGGGAATAACCCAGTCCAAAGGTTCCCACCTGAGTTTCTTTCTCATCATTCATCATACAGACTTCATCAAACATTTGAAGCCCGAAGTCTTCTTCTCCTTCTTTTCCAATGTAAGGGACAGCTGTCTCCTTGTAAATGGCATAATCCTGTTCTCCCATAACAGTGATGAGTTGACCATTGGCTATGAACTTAACCTTTTGGTGCAGGCTTGATGGTATTGCTTTGGCAGCATGGATCCATGGTCTTCCCAACAGCAGATTGAATGTTCTGGGGATATCAATCACTTGGAAAGGAATAATGAAAATTTGAGGCCCGATGGTGACTTCTAACTCCACTTCACCTATTATATCTCTTTTTGATCCATCGAAAGCACGAACCACAGTAGAGCTTGGTTTGATGTCTGACGGTTCAATCCAATAGGCTCAAAGTGGCTAAGGGGCACACATTCAAAGAGGATCCATTGTACTAATACTCGAGAACGATCTTTCCACAGCTTTTGACTACGATGAAGAGGCCTTGTTATGTTGATCCCCTTCCTCTCCCAGTTCTTCAGATGAGAAATGATTTGCTCATTTGCAAAGATTGAGTTGATATATGCCCCAAGGCTTCTTCTGATACACCTTCTGGAACTTTCACTTCTTCTAAGGCTTTGAAAAGAGCCTCACGGTGTACATTAGAGCTAATCAGCAGACTCATGAGCGATATTTGGGCAGGTATTTTGGCCAACTGCTCGACAACCTTGTATTCACTTGCTTTCATCAGTTTTGCCATGCTGCTCTCTTCTTCTTCTCTTCATCTTTCTTCCTTCTTCATTTTGCTGCTGTGGCATATTCACAGTTGCATTCTTTCCGGTCGACTCATAAACTCTTCCTGAGCGAGTAAGGCCACCAACCATGGCCATTGAAGCATGATTTACCGCCTTATAATCAAATGGAGCAGCTTTATAATCACTCACAGCAAGGGGTATCTGAAAGGTATAGTTCCTAGGCTTTGATGAAGTTGATCCATCTTCACTACCTTTGCCTATTTCGATTTTGATGGATCTAGGTCCACCTTCAATCATGCACACAAGCTCTTCTGGATCCGGAATCTCACGGTAATCATATTGATAACTGGTCCATGATTTGGCAATGGGTTAGTAGAGACGTTTGGAGCTTCAATGAAATCCAACTGGATGACTTTTGCATCAATAAGATCTTGGATTTTATGCCTAAGCCTCCAGCATCTGTCTGTTGAATGCCCGATTTGCCCCATGTGATATTCACACTTCAGCTCAGGATTGTAATTTCTAGGCTTTAAGTCTTCCCTAGGAACTTCAAGATTGATCAGATTATCGGCCCTTAATTTAGCTAATACTTGGCTAAGGGGAACCGGAATTCGAGTGAAGTTCCGCCTGTTGAACCTTGATTGTTGATTTGGGACTGCACTTTGTTGAGTCTGATCCTTATTCTGATTTTGATTCTGATTTGTTGACAACACGAATGACTTAGTAGGGCCATTGCATCTGAAGTATTGACCATGCTGACGGTTGAATCTTTCCCTTTGTATGGGACATTTCTCGTGCAGTATATTTCTTTTCTTGTTGCAATTTTCCTGCCGAAATTGCATTCTCAATCCTGCCCCAGCTATCACCACTTCTGAGAAACTTGCTGATGCATGCCCAATCAGATGGGAAAAGAAAGGTTCCTCTGTGTTGATAAAAGTGAAAGTGAGGTCTCTTTCAGGCATCGGGGTGGTGATCCTTGCAGCCAATGCTCTCCAGCGCTGAGCATATTCCTTGAAAGTCTCTTCTTTCTTCTTCTTCAGATTGCTTAAATCCCATACCGAGGGCGCCATCTCAATGTTAAACTTATACTGATTAAAAAATGCCCTAGCCAACTTGTCCCAAGTATCAATTTCTGATGGTCTAATTGGGCGTACCAGGCCAAAGCAGCACCAGTAAGACTGTCCTGGAAGGTTTGCACCATCAGCTTGTCAAACTTTGCGTATTGCCCCATTCGTCGTACATACAATCTGGTATGCATATTAGGACAACCTGTCCGTCATATTTTTCAAATTCCGGTGCCTTAAATTTCTCAGGGAAGGCACCTTCCTCATATTGAGGCAGATTCAAGATGCGGTTTGATCAAAACCATCGAACGTCTTCATTTTCTCAAACAGTTTTCTTCCATTTCTTTAGCCTGAGCTTCCAGTTCTTTCTTCAACTCAGCCGCATTAAACTCATTTGGTGACTCCTCTTGCTGAATAAGCTGTCCTTCAATTTCTTTTCCTTTCTGTGACCTTGAGATTCTTCAGAAGTTGTGGGGGTCTTGAGTTGTGCAAGACTCTGTGTTAAAGCCTGCATCTGTTCAGCAATTCCAAGGAGGGTTTGTTCCACGGTGTTGAGTCTTTGCTCATTGGTCTGGTCTGTGGGGTTGCTCCGGTGTTAGACATCTTAGCTCGGGATCTGGTAACAATAGGGCTCCTAACCGGCTTGGACGCTATCTTTCAAGTTTTTGACTCAAATCGAATTTGCTAGACCTGGACATTTATTATTTATTAATATTTTTTTTAAAGAATAAATGAATTAATATACATATGCAAGAATGTAGATATGCTATCATACAGATGCAAATGGGGATATTGACCAATGATTTTTTAAAAAAAAAACATTTGTATTAAAAGATAATGTTTAACATAACAAAAACTTCTAATGGTTTAGAAACCTTATTTCCTAGTGACTGAATTAAAACTACTTTCTAATGGTTTCAAAGAACCTTGATTCTAAAGACTAAACCTAAACCAACTAAACCAGTCTTCTTGTCGTACATACAATCTGGTATGCATATTAGGACAACCTGTCCTGTCATTGCCTGCTCATGTCTATATTAAAATGACATTCCTATTTTATTATGGATATTGCATATTAACTTTAGTATGAATACTCGTTCTTCACATACGTTTCTCTCAGTTTCATTCATTTTGTTGCTGCACTTGACATGTTTGCATAAAATTCTTATTACCATTGTGTGTGCTGATAAGTTTCATTTGTATTTTTCTGCTTTTCCAATACTTTCTCATATTTTGGGGATAACCTACAGAACGAGATAACCTTGGAGTGCGTAATTGTTTTCGCATCCTGCTTTGGGCCATTGGGGTATAAAATTAGTAGCTTGATTACTAAATAGCAGATGGGTTCACTGAAGTTCCCCAAAAGATATTTGGTAAGGTTTTATTCTGGTCCATTTTATCATTAGAATTACATTATTGGGCAGTTTCACCACCCTCATTCGATTCTAGCCAAGTGCTCTCTGGAATTGTGGCACTTGACTAATAGTTTATGGAATAGGAATGTACTTGCAAGCCTTCACACCCTAAAAAAAAGGCAGCTCATAATACAATACATTGGATATTTTGTGTTTTGTTATAGATGGGGTGTTGCATATGGGTAAAAAGTAGTACCCTCGTATGTTTGATATTTGCAGAGGTCATGTCATCTCACATTGGTATTTGAATGAGAGGGTTACATTAGACATTGTTGGAGATTTTATTTGTAATTGAAGGTGGAGAGCATGATTGGGAGGATTATTTTATTTTTCTTTTTTCTGTTCTATGTTGGGATATGGGGATTGAGGCTTACGGTCTAGGGTTTGCATCACACGTAGAGTCACATGTTGGATTGAAATATGGGTCAGTAGTTTTTCCTTCTAAGGACGAATAGGTATCTCTGTTGGAAGGTCCACATGAGCATGCCATGTATATTTTGGGCTAGCAATTGGCTAGGATTGAATAAAGATGGTAAGGTTGTCCAATAATTGAAAATCATATTTGTAAAATGGACCAAAATAAAACTTTAATGGGGATATTTGATGTTCTCGAGAAACTGAGAGATGGCTGGTGGTGTTTTTTATCCATGGATTTATTATACCCTTTGCTCAGTGTTGTTGAACTCCATGTTTTGTTATTTCAGACGCACCTTTTTATTAACCTATTGTTAAATGTTTCTTACCCTTCTGTATCTTGGTAGGTAATAATAACAATGGTGTTGAGTACAGTGGGGATGCAGGCTGGGATGGTGGGCGGGGATATATTGGCAGGGGGCGAGGTCGTGGAAAAGGTCGCCGTGGACGTGGAAGGGGGTTTGGTGGTGGAAATATGAATCAAGAATCTAGTTATAATGACTACAGTGGAGGCGCTTCTGCTCCTATCCAAGGACGTGGTACGCTGGTTTGATAAAAAGTTTGCATTACATGAAGAATATTCTATAATGTATTTGTTTGATAGACAACTACTATTAGGTGCATGGACTGGACCAGAATTAGCGCAATTAGATTCTATAATTCGTGGGCCAGATGTCTTTTCTTAGTTGGGTTTGAAAGCAAGTACAGATGTATTAGCTCTTTTTTCCCTGTTGCCATTGCTTAACCATCTCAACCATGCTTTTATGTCATCAGGGCGTGGTCGTGCTCGTGGTCATGGAATAGGCAGGGGCAGGGGCAGGGGCAGGGGCAGGGTAGAAGCTGGGACCGAGGTTGAGGTTATCGGTCAGACGGTCCAGTTCAGGCAGCTGCGTGATCAAATTTCCGGTATTAAATCTGCAGTTGTTTTGGATGCCTGCTCTGGGAATATAGTGATCATTTGGGAAACTAAATTCCTTATTTGAAGAAGGGGGAAAAAAAAAAATTATATGGCAAATTCAAGCATCTCGATGGCAGCCAGCTGCTTGTTCGCGGTGGCGTTGGATTTTTGTAGCTTTAAAAGTTAGTAGCAGCAATTGTAGCTCATGTTCCTAAGGAATAATAGAGCAGTACATTCTTTTATTTAAATCATTAACAATATTATTACTTCTTTGTGGTTAAAAGGAGAAGGAATACCACTAGATTATTATTGTCTTGGCAACGTTATTATTATTAAAGATATCAAAAGATGAAAATATAAGGATATATATACTTTAAAAAAATTAATTAACCAACTAATCTTCATAAAATTGAATTTATTTATCTTTTATTCTATTTATTTTTACATAATCACAAAGTAATATTTTCTTTTCAAGTACATTAAATGTGTGTGTGTGTGTATTAAACCTTTTCTTTTAAAACACGAATCGTTGCATCTAAATTTTAACAGTAGAAAAATCACTATTTTTATTATAATTACGAAGTAGGAACATAGTCTTTTGAATGCTAAACTTTAAGCAAATAAAAATAAATTACAAAATAGATAATACAAATGGAAATTTTCAGACTAATGTAGCAAACATCTCTATTTTCCCTTTGGGAATCTTTCGGATTTACTTAGCTTTTAACTTGCCGCTGACCATCAAGAACATTGGAATGTTAACAATACAAAAGATTAGGCTGTTTTTCAATGATAAGGCTCCATTTGAATTGTTCAATTTTTGCATGTATCTGGTCCGCATCTGATCTATATCTAGTCTATTTGATCAGTTTATAAATAAAAATACTAGTTTCTATTTATATATGTTTTAAGAGATATAATCTATTTGAAAAAGGCAAAAAAAAAAATGATGCTAAAATGAGTTGAAACCAATAGACCAAATAGGATATACTAAAAGATAATACATGGGTGTTCATGTCTCCGTCATTATTTTAAAAAATAATTAAATTATTAGTTATATAAAATTAACTATAAAATACCAATTTAATATCACATTTATGAAATGTAACACTAAATATTACATGGATATGGCATCTAATAATTACTGTTTTATAAGATGCCATACTAAATATTACATTGATAATGTATTTAATAGTTGCAATATAATGAGGTACTAAGAAAATCAATATCACATTAATGAAGTGTAAGGAAAACTAATATTGTGACATATAAGGATTATTGAACCTACACTAATATCATATTTTTGAAGTGTGGAAAATTAATATCGCTATCCCATATGAAACATGCTATATAATTAATTTTGTCTAATTGATGGGAATATGTATACATATTTTTTTTTCCTATTAGATTGGCAAATAGACAATTATCTCCTATATATATGCTGGTTTCGCTCAGAATCCATTCTAGTGCACCACATGATCCCATATAGAATAATTGAGATAATTTTTCTCATTTACTGATACAATAAAAAAAGGTTAATATCATATATGGTACTTGAACTTTGACAAAATATATAATTAGGTATCTAAAGTTTGAAAGTGGTCAGTTTAGTACCTAAAATTTGAAATTGACGAATTCAGTACCTAAAATAACTTTTTTATGCACTTTAATAGTACATGTATCAAATTCTTTCGGGTACTACTTAGATCAATTTTAAAATTTTTTAGATGGTAAATTGATCATTTCAAAATTTAAGTATTAAATTGATTATTTTCAAAGTTTAGGTACCTAACTGCATATTTTACCAAAGTCCAGGTACTATTTGTGACATTATTTAAAAGAAATTACACAAAATATTAGTTGGAAAAAAAATTACTTAAATTCCATTGCAATATTATATTTAATACATTGAAAATATAATATCACATATATTAAATACAATACTCACTTTTCACTAGTATTGTATTTGTTACGCACAATATACGTTAAAAATACTGTGTCACATGTAATAAACACGATACTACAATAGTACTTTGTAATTTTCTTATATAATTGATATTTTATTAATTTCTTTTTTAAATAAGGGTAAACATCGATTTTATCATGAGGGAATTTCACTGTAACAAGCGAATTATTACCCGAAACTAGCTGAGAATATTGCCCATGCACGGTACATACTTTGGATGCTATAATTTCAAGGGTATATATAACTTTAGATTGCCATTTTTTTAATGATTTTCTAATTTTCGTTTATTGACACATAAGATAGTTTTTTTCATCACTAAAATTCAAATAAATAAACAAATTATATAGTAATTTAAATAATTTAGCATAGTAGGAGGAAAAGAGAAATGAATAAATGCTATAGAATAATTGAAATTTTTTGTTAGGTCTACTCATTTGGCTTTTGATGAAAATAAAACATTTAATAGGTATTTATCATACAGGTTATTTAGGGTTTCATATAAACATATAGTCAACAAAGCATAAGGATATGTAATTGTAGAAAAGTTTTTAAAATGATGAATATGTTTATTTAGATGGTACATGTTATACATGAATTTCGACAAAAAATATTTTATTTAGTGGGTCAAGTTGAACTGATTGAAATGATGATTTTTATATATTAAATGGCTATAAGATTTGGAGGAACCTATATGACGGCTATCAAATGTCTTTTTCCATGGTCTTTTTTCATTTGTGCCTTATTCATATATGATTTTTTTTTGTATTTTATTTTTATCTAATTTGTAAGGTTCGTTTATGAGTAAAAATATTATTTTTTATCTGTATATATTTTTGACAAATAATCTGATTGAAACATATATAAAACAGATGTCAAACTAATATCAAACCAACAAACCAAAGTCATCGTTAATCAAATATGAACGATTTTGGTTCAATAAACTGGGAGGTTTTAGTTAAATATTAAGTTAACATGACAATATGGTGACTTTAATGTGCAGCAAGCACATCATTTATAACACCCTAATCTGAAGATATAATAACCCGTCATGTATCCTTACTAGAGATGGACATGCTGGCTATTATTTCACTAATCCATAAATATAGATTTCGTATATTATCAGCATCTCACATATAAGAATACTTTTAAAATTATCACATAATAATCAAAAGTTTATAACAACTTAGTTGGCATAAACCAAAAGCCAACTGAAAACAACTTAGAACCTCAGAGGGAATGTTTCATAAAATTTAGAATTCATAAAGGAAATATAAACTTCACATAGTCTTCAAATGGCTATTTTTAATCTAAAGCAAATCTAAAAGTCAATAGTATAATTAGGTCCACTATCATCCCTCCATAATCCACATAGACATCATATCTGGATAGATCGAAAACCATGGGATCATCACGTGTTCCTAAAAAAGATAAAAGAGTGAGTGCAAAGGCCTAGTACGCCATACCACAAAACATATGTGTGTGAGCAAACCAACATATAATTTCACATGCATCATCATATGTAACAAGCACGGGGTATTATCTTTAGTTAACCAGGCAAGAAGCATAGTTTAAAACCATCTGCAATCTAGTCCTAAAACTGAAGTAACTCGTGACTCTATAAAAAGAATCAGTATAGAAAATAGTAATATATGTATATATTGGTGTTAGGAAATCTCCACACACCTTGGGTACCATACTCGCACCACTCTTAGACTATCGGAATCATCTCTGTGTAAAACTCCACTCAAGACAACACACACAAATCATCAAGGCACCGTCCTGATAACAACGATCCTCTCGATCTACCAGACCCAGCCATAGACAAGCAGCATACAAAATTTTAAAATCGGATAATAATTAGTCAAATTACAATTTCTAATCCTACAAACATAAGCAACAAATAAGGTAATATCGTACTTGAAATAATTTTACAAACAGAAACCTTAATCTCACTAAAAACACCTGATCATAACAAAAACACTATCAAAACTTGTTTCCATAAAACAATCATATTCTTGTTATCATCCAAACCTTAATATGAAAAGAACTACAAATCTAGGTATATACATGTCTTCCTCCTGTGATTGTAAATCACAAATTCTTCTATTACTAATTTAGGGTTTTCTCCAAATTTCCTCCAAAACTTGACTTCCTTTAATATAATTCAAGCAATTAAGAGAAATTACACTTTTAGATCACTAAAAGAATAGCAAAGATTCATACTTACCTAGAACTTTGAATCTTGATTCTCTTTGATTGCAAAATAAAAATCTCCGATGAGAACTTAGAGTTTCCTCCAAAATTCTTCCATGATTAACTCTTTAGATCTTGAATCTTGGTCCTTCTTGAATCAAAATCATTATCAATAGGCTTCTTAGGATCTCTAAAGGCTTTAGAGGGATATTTTAAGAGTTTTCTAGGCTAAAGGAATGTTTTAGAAGAAGAAGGAATAGGTTAGGTTTATAAAGAAAACTTAGAAGCTCTTCAAATTCCATATCTATACGCTGGCATCAAAACAGGCAGCTTAAGGAGAAGGCTGGCGGCCTAAGTACAAAAGTTGGCGGCCTAAACTTGTAAAATCGAGTTTATGGCCATGTAGGCCAGCCTAACGCCAATAGTGTACAAGTTGAACACAGCGGCGTCGAGAGAAAGGTCGGTGGCCTTTATGCAACTTTGAGCTGCATCTCTTCGTCTTCCATCACTTGGCGGCCATATGAAAAAACATACATATATATTAGGGTTGACCATAAAACCCTCTTATTTTTAATCAAATGACACATTTGCTCTTCATTATGAAATATTTATCTTTATATTACATCTACCTCCCTCCCCCGCCCACCCTAAAAAAAAAAAAAAAAACAAACAAATTGTCATCATCGAATATTACCTGAATCATTGAAAAGCTTGGGATATTTTGTCCTCATTTCTTCTTCTAGCTCCCAAGTAGCTTCTCATTTGGATTGATTCATCCATTATAGCTTTACATATTTGACTACTCGCCTTCTCAAAATCTATTCTTCGGTGTCGACAATCCTCTCTAGCTTTTCAATGGTAAAGAGATTCTATTGTGCTTCTAATGGTTCCAAAGCTACTATCTGTTCAAGATCTTTTACATACTTTCTCAATATAGACACATGAAACATGTCGTGTACTCCAGGCAATAAAGCTAATCTTTAAGTCACAACACTTATCCTTTCTAAGATTTCATAAGGTCCCACATATCAAGGGTTTAACTTACCCCTCAAACCAAATCTGACAACACCCTTAGTTGGCAAGATCTTAAGTAGGATGAAATTACAAAGGTCTCCTCCTCTTATCAGCATAACTTTTTTTACTTTGAGCTGCTTGCAATTTATGTCTGATCACTTTGACCTTGTCAACAACATCTTGTACTAGTTTTGGTCTAAAAATCTGTCTATCACCAACTTCATCCCAATGAATCAGCGATTGACATTTTCTACCATATAAAGCTTCATAAGGTGGCGAACTCCACCAAAGGCAAATGCTCATTCCAATTACCTTTAATATCAAGAGAACATGCTCTCAACATATCTTCCAAAGTCCGTGTAAAGTATAAATAAATAATTCATAATGAATGGTAGAATTGTAATATAGTAATATATAAAAGGGTATTTTTGTCCTTGAACAGATGAATTTGGTCATGAGGAAGTTACAGGCGAATTATTGGAAGAATTTAACTTAGGCCGGTATCTAAGCTGCCAGCTTTGAATCCTAAGCCGTTGGCCTAAATATAATGGACGACAGCTTAAGCTTTGGCATTGAAGTTTCGAAATTTTGCAAAGGAAATTGGACTTACGCCAGCGTATCAAGGAAGGCCGCCGGCGTATCATGTAAGCCGCCGCGTATTGGTCAACCTACAATAGCATTTTTCCTAAGCTAGGGTTGCATTTTTCCAAAGCCAACCCCCTCTATAAATAGACCTTAGACCCCACGACCTTGTCACACATTTTCCCCAGCGAAACCCTAGGTAAGTGGTCTTTCTCTAGTCTTTTTCAATCATTCTTTTTAGTTCTATCTTTCTAACACGAGTTGTTCTATAGATTTGAAGGAGATTCAAGATTTTGGTGAAACCCTAGAGTGACTGGAGATCTAGGAGACTCTGATTCAAAGGGAAAAGGTAATTTCTTTCTTAGGATTTTATAATTACTACAATTCGAGGATTATAGGTTTATGATTTCAATTTATTATCGGAATTTAGAAGAATTATGGATTAGGGTTCTTATTCCAATTTGAAATCTTCAAATTCTAAGTATGTAAGAATTCATCTAATCTTGTTGTTCGATGAGATTTATTCGTTATTGTAGTTAAAGTGTTTAATTGAGGAATATATGTATATTGAAGGGATTGTGGTGATAGTTACGGATTTGTGGAAGAACGGTGTTGAAAGTTGTATTTAATTGTAGGGAAGAGGAAGCAGGTGTATTATCCTTATTGATATAGATTTATGAATATTAGGGTTTATGCTTTAGTATTTAATTCTGATTCAGGATAATTGTTGGATTAGGGTTTTGATCTTTTAAGAAGTTTTATTGGTGGATTTGAGTTGGAGCAATACCAGGTACGACCTTACCTTGTCTGCTGCTTATGCGTGTAGGTTTAGAAAATAATTTGACTAAATCCTATCCGACATATAAATTGAAAAGAGTGTTGGTTGTGTATGGCTTTGGTTAGTAAAAACCACGCAGAGTGTTATACTAACGAGGCACCCGATGATCCTTATGTGGCACTATCCCTAGTGGAGTTGCACTTGGAAATGATTCTGATAGATTAGGACTCGTTCCGATCCGTATGGCAGAACGCAACAATGTGTGGGAGTACCTAACATCAATATACTGTATATAAACTATTTTATAAAGATTGTGAATCAGGGTCATGAGTTACTCCGGGTTTAAGACTAGATGCATATGGTTCTAAACTGTATTGTTTGTTTCACTAATTAAAACTAATAATTTGTGCCGTTGCATTAGTTCTAGGAATATATGATGCATGTTGGCATGTTGGCATGTTCATGCGTATTTGTTTGTGGTATGGCGTACTGGGCGTTTTTGCTCATTCCTTTAAATTTTCAGGTACAAGTAAAGAGAAAGTTGTTTATGATCTATCTGGGTATATCTATATGTAGATCATGGGATGGCAATAGTGGACTTGACTATCTTGTTGAAGACTCGTACATCTAGAGCGTCGGATCTAGTGGAGAGATATGGAAGACTTTATGGATTTTATGTTTGATTGTTCTTAGTTGTTGAAACTTTATGAGACTAGTATGTCAGGTTTTATTTGTTTGATGATATGTCTTTTGGATTTTTGTTAATTCATGAATATTAAGGATTATTTTTATGAGATGTTTTAAAGCAAACCAATTAAGAGTTGTGGTGATTAAATTTGTTATAATTGTGGTATAGTGTTTTATAGCCTTAGTGTGTTCTTAATAAGAGAAGAATACGTGAGTTGTAATACCTATAATTTAGGGCGTTACAGTCCGAATGGTCCACTCAGATTATCCATCTATCTAAGGATGATAGGTAGTACTAAAAACAACTTTGGTGCCCAAAGCTTTATGCAGACTCTTCCAGCAAACTTGGAGTCTCTATCTGAGACTATAGTCACTGGTATTCCATGCATTCTCACTATTTCTTTGATGTACAATTTTGCTAACCGTTCCATGGTATAGCCAGTTTTAATTGGTATAAAGTGAGCTACCTTGGTAAGCCTATAAACAGTTACCTATATCGAATCAAAATTTTCCCTGGTTCTAGGTAGAGCGGTAACAAAATCCATGGTTATATGCTCCCACTTCCATTGAGGTGTTGGTAAAAGCTTCAATTCACCTGCTAGTTTCTTGTGCTTAATATTGATTAACTGGCAAATGTAGCACTTAGATATATACTTTGCAATCTCTTTTTTCTTGTTATTCCACCAATATAACTTCAGATCATGATACATCTTGTTACCTCTCAAATGGATAGAATAACCAGAGTAATGCGCCTCTTTCAATAACTCCTTCTTAAGCTCCTCTTGCTTTGGTACACATAACCTTCCTTTATAACTCAAGACACCTTGTCCATCAATGTGAAATTCAGTTGCTCTGCCTACCTCCATTCTTTTCTTTATCTCTTATATACTTGGATCATCCACTTGTGCTGCTTTGATCCTTTCCATAATAGTAGGTTGAATCTACAAGTTTGTCAGTCTTGCACCTACTTGTCTGGTCACTATCTCCAACTCAAGTTTTCTCAGATCATCCATTAGATGGCGTTACGAGGTGACTAAAGCTGCAAGATTCTCATGCATTACAAACCATCATTTAAAACTAATTCAAATTTTAAGGGATTTGGGGAATAAGTCCTAATGTTTTTCTAAAGTATTTGTGCTCTAATTACATTTAGTCAAAGTTAGATTAAGTTTATTTATGAGTAAACATGCATACATGCATTCATAAACATATCATAAATAAAATACATCATTAAACATACACACATATCATATCACATAATGTAAACCCCTGAAATTTTCATAATTCTTAGAAAATAATCCTAAAAGTCAAATACCAAAACCAAAATCCTGAAAATTGACCTAATTTAAAATCAAATTCTAAATAAGATCAAATATGAAAATCCTTAACCTTAAGAAGAAGAGAACCCCCAAAACAAAATGGAAAAATCCAACAATCGATTAATTCAACATCTGTACACCAATCAAATCATCTATCCAATTCCTAACATGCAAATCAAGATTATATATCCAAATAACGCTTAACAACAAAATACTAAAACCTTAAATCTTTTGGTGAATTTTAGAAAAAAAATTTCAATTTCCACCAAAAGTCAAATTGAGTCGACCCATAACCCTAGGCTTAGTTAAACGATCATGAGAACTGAAAAATATTAAATAATCACAAATAAAATAAAAAAAACCATAAATGTGGAACCAAAAATATAACATGGACAAAAATCCAAAATTTTATAATCTTACGAATAAAATCAATAAGCCGGAAGTCAAACCAGAATCCTAAAAGTAAACGAAATCTACAACAAACCGTAGAGCTTAAGATTCGGTAATCTCACGCTCTTAAACCCTAAACAATGGAACTGAAATAATTATTGACAATGGTTCGTAATAATATAGTAAAGCTTAAAAATATTAGATTCGCAAATTTCTAGTGTCTTTCGAATTCGAACGGGATCAGTTTTCGAAAACCGTACCCTGATACACCGGACGGTAAAAATATTCCATTCATACCTTTAGACTCATAATAAAATAAGAAATCCAAAAATATCAGTTTCATAATTTTTCGGTATCTAAAAATATCTTATATAGCCTGTTTACGCGTATTTTTTTACTACTAGTATTTTATTTATCTAATCTACTATTCATAGTACTATTTCAACTATTCATTACTATTCATCTATTTTTATTTTTTCTTACTATCTATTCTTACTACCTATACACCTATTTTATTACTTTTTACCTTTCTCGTACATCTTATATCAAATCATATCTTATATATTAATTATTTTCTTACAAAAACACAAATTTAATCTCTCTCTCCCCTCTCTTTCTATTATGGCTTGCGCCTCCTTCCCCCTGGGTGCTTTTTGTCAATTTTTTTTTTAAAATTTATTTTATTACACACAATTTTCCTCTATCTTCAACTATAAATACCCCATCTCCCTTTACTTCTTTCACACTTTCATTTTAAATAACAAAACTCTCCCAAAATCACTCCTCAAATCCTCTCTCCAAAATTTCTCTTCTCTTTTCTAAATTTCTCACATTTCGTCTACTCACATACCACCAAAACCCCTCTTTAACTACTACCCACATAATACTACAACCACCTCTCTTTTCCTTCAACAAAATACTTTACCTTAGGTAAAACCTCTCATGTTTATTCTACATATTGTGTAACTTAACATGACCATAGTATGTGTTTCCTAAAACCTATAAGGTTATGGAAGCAACAATATGTTCATGTTTTATTCTTATTCATGTCTACACTTCCTTTATGTTATTATTGTTATTATATTGTTATTATGTTGATATTATCATCATGGCTTCTAATGTAACTATATATATATAATATATTATTAAGTATCTGTATATATATTTTCTAGAGCATATAAGCTCACTAACATATCATTAATTAATTTACTCATGCCTTGCAATTTATTTCAAACTTATTTCATGCAATTTATTAAGACCAATCTTTTTAGTCTTGGACTTGTCTTTATCAAGTCAAAATGATTTTCTTCTTTTCTTTTTTAGGACTAACCTATTCTTAGTCCCGGGATACCTTGATGAAGCTAAGGCTCCCAATACTTGACCAGGTTACCTTAATGAAGCTAAGGTTCCCAATACTTAATATTATTATCTTGTTTATTATTATTTGCTTTTAATATCTTTCTTATATTCTTATTATTTTACATACTCATGTACATGCATAACCATTATTATATTGTCTCAACAAAGGTTTAAAGGAAAATTTTCTTTAACAAAGAAAATGTGATCAAACTCTTTTATCTTGTGACCTTATCACTAAATAAAATTTTTGTCAACAAAACATAGAAAAATGATTTTTACAACTCCTTGTCAAACTCACCATGAATTTTCATAGGAAACAACAAGAATGGTTTTCCAAAGAAACTAACTAAGAAAATCAACATTCTCTTTAGGTAACCCAAGGTTTAGTATTAATAATTCATGATATCCAAGTTTTTCATAAAAAGCTCAAGATTGAAATCTTTTCAACTTCTTAATAAAAACTAAAAAGTAAACTAGTTTTTGAAGTTAAAATAAAATCAATGAACTAATTTATAAACTCACTTAGAAAAATAAAGGTTTCCAAGTTTAAGTAATATACCTGTTTTCAAAGAAATAAAAAGAATATAAACTTGATAAATTTTGAAAAACAATAGTTGTTATCAACAACGTAGGAAAATAATGAAATATGATTTTCCTTCCAAATAAAAGTGGTAAAAGACTTGAGAGATCAAGTTTAGAAACAAAAATTTATTAGGAAATGAAAATATGATAGGAAAAAAATTTGTTTATCAAACCGTTTTCTTTTAAAAAGAGAAATATGAATAACTCAAATTTTATATTATATTAACAACTTAATAGCAATTTTAGAAATTTCAATCCTTAATACTAGAAGTAAAATTTTATAGGAAATCAAAGTTAAGAAAAATTTAACTTATTTTAGAAAAGAAATTGGAAAAAAAATAAGAAATATATTCATTTACAATAACCCAAGAATTTATGAAGTTCTTTCAAAACAACTAGAAAAGAAAATGTTAAAAATTCAAGTTTTCAACATCATAAGATAAATTGCTTTGTGAAAAATAATCGTTGAGACAACACCATTAAATTTTGCATACTATATGAGGCTATATATATATATATATATATGTTTCCAAAGGATTTTTCTAACTACACAAAATATCTACATTTTGATACAAGTATTTCCAGATAAAGAAAAGTTTGCAAATTTGTGTTTTGAAAACTACAATTTTCGTGATGAATATGTGCCCTACGGTTTTTGAACCCAAACGACCTTATATGTCACATCCCGAAAAATTAATCTATACAGTCCGTCGTAATTATCAAAGGTTTATGGAGTTCGGCTAACTCATGGTCCATAAACATCTGATAACTACTAGGCTCACTAAATAATGCCGTACTTAAAAATACTTACAAAAATGGAGACTATAATTAAGTTTTTGGTACTTACGAGTATTATTCCAGGCATTTTGTGTTGTTTCTTATAGATTTCCTACAATAGAAACTGTAAGGTGGTGAGCATAATTCCACATGCTCAGTAAGTGGTCAGAATCTTACAATACTTTTTAAAGCATTTAGCAAACACGTTTATTAAATGTATGCACGATCAAATATTATGCCATCCACATGATGTAGACCGATTCATCACAAGATTAGAGAAATTAACCCCACTCTAATCTGGGTTTCGAGGAGTTTAACGCAAATTCATTTTCCATAAAACCAGGAATGTGCAATGGACCGCTGTCCTCCCAAAAACCATTTAGGACTATCCCTCAGATAGCTTGTAACCTTTATTGCAACCTCCTCTCTTGTCACTTAGTTCAATAAAGATAAGAAGAAGAAATCCATTCTCACCTGAACGGTCGGTTTGATGGACGCAAGATGTTTGATGTCTCGTGTAATGCGAGTCATTCTATTAATATCCAACTAAATTCTTATAATACCTGGTTTACTTTAGATGATCACCCAATTCATCATATCACATCAAGCAATTACAAAACAAACAAACATTTAATCAATCACATGCATTTATTTTCTAGGTTACCATTCACACACAATGTATTGATACAAAGATTCTTTAAGAATAGCTATGAAGCTGGACCACTTACCAGAATAGGTTTCGTGTATGGAATAGATTGTTGTGGAGTATTACCTAAGAAAATGATTTTGATAAGATGAATTAGTATTATAATGCAAGATCTTGTTTTAGTTGTAGTATGATTATACTATAAGGTCTATTTAAGGAATAAAATAACTTTATTAGAAGATTCATCATATTTATAAGTTAGTATATAAGGAACTAATGAGCTTATTTTGCTTTTATTAAAAAGCATTGTGAAATTAAGCACTTTAGGTATTTAATTAATTTTTTGAAAAGTTATAATTTTGTTTGAAAGAATTCTAAATAGTTCGATAAGTGGGTATAGCTTGAAATGTTTAGAAAAGTTATTAATTTATATAACATATGATATAGTCGTTTAATTTATAATTTCAAAGTTATTGTTTCTAAGAGTTGCTAAGCTTTAACTTTATAACTAATTATTACATTAATATTGGGTAATCCTTTTATTGGGGTATACATGTTTATTATTGGTACTAATATACTTAGTTAAGTAAAGTATTAAGGTGGTTATGAACATTTAATATAATTTTCATAATTTTTTTATTTACTAGCTATAATTGATATCTATTAGCTATAATTGATAAATTAGTGTAAATATTCAAAAAAATGTGAAAAAAAAAATCATAAGTGTCAATAATTTCAGTACGAAAATCTTGGAGTAATAATATAATATTTTTTTATTTTTAGAAATCGTTTAGGTATTTTATACTAGAAGTTCGGATTTCATTATTCCTAATATATTTGCAGTTATAATCATGTAATTTTTAAAAATATCAAAATTTCATGAAAAATTCTAAAAATTTTATATGTTGTGACTAATATATATTGTACTTACTGTAAAATTTTGGAGCTGAACGAACAAGTTTTGATGTTGCAATTAATCCTCGTCGGAGATCAGCTAGGCTTCACTGGCGCCACCTCAAGACGGCGGTTTTACTACCGCCACAATTGTCAGACAGCCTTCTCCTAATTTTAGACTCCTAACTTCCAAATTTGGTGATTTTCTGATTTCGGATGTGGGTTTGGTGAATTTTACAAGTTATGGGTGGTATTTATAGCGAAATTCCGAAGTTTGTTAATTCGATAAAAATTACCACGTGTCAAATTTTTTTCATGCAAAAATTACCACATAATCCTTACATTTTACACGTTCATACTGGTATCTATAGTGATTTTTTACAAATGTTAGGTAATTTTCCTAAATTTGGACACCTAATTTGCATGCATGCACAATTATTTTAAATTTGTTCTTATGTAAAAAAATATGTTGTCTGTTTTCACAAAATTTCCCAATTTTTCCTGATTTTTTCAGAGTTTTTATTGATGTTTATGTCTCCATTTGGTAATTGTTTGGTTAATTTGCTACTTTTTAAGTAAATTTGTTGTTTTTTTGGAATTTTCCTTCAAATTTTCCAAAATTTAGAGTTCTAGGTTTTCATAATGATTATGATATTTCTAGGGGCTTGATAATTTTTGTCTCCCATTTTTGGTGTTTTGTAGGGGAATTTAGGGATTTTTAAGTTAATTTATGGGTATTTTAGTCTTTTTACTACTTTAATTTGGTTTTATATGATAAATTCAGCCAAATTTTACACTATTCATTGATTTGTCTACATTGAATTTACCTTAATTTACTTTTCATTCTTACTATTACTTAATTACAATTTACTATTTCATAATTTGCTATCTACTATTTATTTTACAATTTACTATTAACCTTGATTATTTACTATTTACCATTACTATTATTTATTTAGTCAAGGAGTTTTGTTCATTTATTTTTATTTGGGTTTTAAATTCTTATATTGATTTTCTAATCTTTGATAATTTCTTTTGATTTTTAAGAGCATTATATTCTTAATATCGTTTTTTCTTTTCGCTTATTTATTCAATTCTAGCTATTATCTTACTTAGTTCATATAAACATTCTTATATTATTTTAGTTTTAATTTTTATATTATATGAAAATCGGGGTATCACATTATATGACAAAAAAAACCTTAGAAATGGATAGATCTTTTCGAATAGATAGAAAATGGTATATTATATGCGAAATTCCGAGTTAAAATGAGCAAGTTATGACCATTTTTAAATGGAATTTCATTCTACACGATTTTTGACGAATATAGTGAAATAGAATTAGAAAGTTTAAGTAGAATTTTTACGAAATACTCATCCCGAGTATTTCTTTTGTCTAGATGACGCAAAATACGATATTTTCCTTCCTAAAAATTACTACAACTAAGAAGATTACGAAATGGACGAGTGAGTTATTCCTCTTAATTTTGTTACTTGCTTGTGCTTGTAGAATAGTAGAATTAATATACTAAGAAAAGATAAAAATGGACAGGTATGGGGAATTCAGGGATATGTATATATGTGATTCTATGCTTATGTGATGAAATGAGAGTTAAGAATATCATAACTTCAAATTGTTTGTTAAGTATTTTGTCTACCTGTGATAAGATCATATTTTATACAAGTTTTGATGTTTAATTTGTGATAAACTTATCATAAATTGCTAGAATTGGTACTTGTTTTGGTTAAAATTCATGTTTCGGGTCTAATTTGAACAAAGGGAAGCAAAACAAGCAACTTTGAAATGAAAATAGGACAACTCAGGGGGTATGCCGGCTTTTCTAAATCCTAAGCTGCCAGTGTACAGCTAGCCTTCATGATGCTCAGAATGCAAAATTGTAAAACCGCCTCTACGCCACCGACCTTGAGGCGGTGTAGACTGTGGAAGCTAAACAAACTGGCTCTACACCGCCAGTGTAGAAGGAAAAAGAAGCCATCTTCTGCAATTTTGTTTAACGTTGGCTTTTTGATAATCAAAAGCCTCCGGCATTGAGACGGCTTACAAGATGAACAGGTTCGCATTCCTCAAAGCCGTTGCATACACTGCTGGCCTATTTCAATTATCACAAGCCTTCTTTCATTTGAACGTACACCGTCATGTAAGCCGTCGACGTAGAAGGTGAACAAGGCTGTGTAGATGGTAAGCCACTAGCTCAGAGCTTAAAAGTTGCCAGTGCAGAAGGAGTTACAATGTATGTCGATTGCATATGCTACCGGCCTTGGAGCAGTGTAGGTTGAAGATTAGGAGGTATAACCAAACATGAATGCTAAGTTGAAGATGAATGGACGACTTTTAATGTATTATCTAAGCCGGCATGAAAGCCACCGGCTTTGAAACGGCCTTCCTTATAAAAATGGCCAACGTTTCATTTCTGTGTATATACGCCGGCTAGATCCATTTCTAAGCCGTCAGCATACAAGCATCCTAGACTTGTAACTGAAGATGAAAGTTGTCGGTACACTGCCTGTGCAATTAAGAGATGGACTTTACGCCGCATATAAGCTGCCGGCATAGAAAGTGTAACTGTCGGCATATATGTTGAAACTACAGATTTCCATTAATGTTTCTCACGAAATTTTTCCTATATAAAGGGGACTTCCCTCCTCTACTTTCATAAAGAAAATCAGAGAAACAATTCAAAATACATTCAGTAGATAGATAAAGTAGTTGTTAGCACTTCATAGAGATTTGTGAGAGATTTGGAGCTTTCAGGAATTTGCAATTGAAGATTTTGATATTTGAATTGGTGATATCTAATCTCCCTTTTCTTATGCAATTCATCTATCTAATCTCTTTGTTCATAATGATATCAATTGCATATTCTTATCTGATTATTGAATCATCATCCATGAGTAGCTAAACTTTTTCTTGTGGAAAGTGATGAAATCCTAATCTTGCTAAAGTGATCTTTGAATTTATGTTATAGGATTGTTAGAATTATGGGATATTTGTAATGAATCCTGATTATCTATCTTGTTTCTGTATGAAATTAGACTGATAAGAATTTTGGTAATTCGGGAAGAATTAAAGTTCATAGGAATTCATGAATTAAGATTAAGCAACAATTGCGGAAGTGGCGGAGTTTAATCTGATTTAGAAATTGTCCCATGCAATTCATGCAATGTTTTATGTTAATTTCTCACTAAGGAATAAGGAGAAGTTGATTTAGGGCATTAGACAATTGTAGAATCGGGAGGTTTATAATTCTGAATTCAATTCCATTGATAATTTATTTAGTGAAAGCTAATAAATTATTTTGTGGTTTACTAAAACTTGATAGTTTTAGGTCTTGACAATTTCATACAAATATCCACAATTCTAACTATTCATATAATATAACTTCAGTATGATTAGCAAAGATTAGGGTAGATTCTGCTCCTTCCCATATTTATCTTATATATCTCTCTAACAATCTCATTGCATGCTATTAAGTTAGATCAGAATTAGATAATTAGTTTAGATTGATACAATTTGATTGCCTAAATATTAGTTAAAGCTAATATCGATCTAGTAGTTAAATTGATCATTGTGGGAATGATACCCTACTCACTTTTGTATTACTTGATCAAACCCAGTATACTTGCTGGTAGTATCCGTGCTCATATTTTCTATACATATTTTAAGCGGATCAACTTGCATTTATGCTTGCTTATTGTCTGCAAAATTGTTTGATCGCACCTAAGAAACCTTAATAAGGTATGGCTTAAGAAGAATAAACGATCACGCATGGCATCCATCGAATCACATTTCTTTCGGAAGGCTGCTACTCCTACACGTAGAGTTGGATTGGTTGTTATCGTGCCAAGACACTGGCCATGTTCCTTCCTAGAGAATCCAAATCACACTGGAAATGCGACTCTAGGTTTGGAGCCGAGCCAACCGAACGCTTTGGGGGGGAGACCTGGAGACTAGTAGTAGAAGGTCAAGGATCTTCATCAACAATTCCCTAACGTTCGACACGAAAGGGGTAAATCCATTCTATATATGGTTTCCGAATAACTATATATATTTGTGTAATTACGTGATTATTACATAGCATGCATAGCATATGCGTGAAAATTTAAATGAACTTATTTGAAATCATGATACGAATGAAAAGGAATACCTCACTAAGCTAGTTGTAAGCTTATACTCCCATAGATTTTGTTGAAACAGATATACCCGTAGCTTTAATCGAAGATCATGACATTAAGGAAGTCATGGATGGATGTTAAACTTTTATGAAGGTAATGGTAACATTAGATGAAGTTACTTTGTAAGATTCTTTATATGTAATGTATACTATGTTAGTATTTTGGAGATTTCTAAAAAGTTTATTTATATAGATTTAGAGACAATAGCGGCGGTATGCCCCTAAGAATTGTAACCAATCATGTTTATGTTTATACTAAGTATTTTCCTTACCTTGTTACTTATATAGATTTGGAGACAATAGCGGCGGTATGCCCCTAAGAATTGTAACCAATCATATTTATGTTTATGATAAGTATTCTCCTTGCCTTGTTACTTAATCGTTATCAATGTAAATTGCGCTACTCCGATAAGTGCCCTTGGTTGTGATGTACGTCTTGTACATGATATGGAAGCCCTTGCGTGACAAGATAGTCATTCTTAGGTTTTAGTATAGTATACGACGGACTATCACGTTTAAGGTACCCCTTGGGACGTGACACATAACAAGTCAAGCACATACACACTTATATTTGTATCACACACACAATTATAGCACCTTCTTAGTTAAGCCTAATTTTAATAACACACACAAATATAACACAAAACAAAATATAGAAAATATTTTATAAATATATATATTTAGTACTAAGAAAATATGTGTCATAAACATATAATCATGTAATAATCATACAACATTACGAGCATATCACCAAGTAATACATTTCATAAAGAAAATATGTGTATACGTATCACTAAACAAAATTATAACATAAAGCATATGAGATGCAAAAATTACACAATCATATAATAAAGAATACGCAATAAATCATACATTGTTTTAGCTGATTCCATTTCAGATATTTACAAAAGTAATTTAAGCCAAATGGATTAATTTAGAGTGATAAAAAAATTAACAAAAATTTATCTAATATTTATCATGTAACATGAAACATGTGATCTACTATGGCATGCTATGCTACAAATAAAATGTTTTACACATTCATAGCACAACTAAGTTATCTATTATTTTTCATATACAGCCCCTTAAATATACTCCCTCTCAATTATTTAAACTTTATACTTCAAGCTATTACTTCCTCTAAGCTTCTTAAATTATCTAAATGCATACTTGTCTAGACCTTATACATATTCAAATTTTCTTATTCTTACAACCATGTTCTAATACCATAAGGCCATACCCCACAGGTTGCCCTAGAAGTATGATGTGTTATGTATCAAACTAAAGTCATAGACATGGTATTCAACCATCTAAAGCTTCCGGAAAGATACATGGACATCACACTTGCAGAATATTTCATGGCGTCTATAGTTATACAGGACCCAAGGTTGTTTAAAATAAGAATGCAAGATACAAAGATATAAACAAGAATTACAATTCATGGGACTTACATTAAGTCTTAACTCATCATAAACTTTATCTAAACTACAAATCTCAAAACTTCCTTATGAATAACTTCAAATCTCTCTTCATCCCATAATTATTCTTTATATTCCTTTTGATCCTGAAATCAAACATTTCAGAGAAGTGTGAGCTCAACTGGCTCAGTGAGTAACTAGATCTTAAAACATTTCAAGTAATAAAAACAAGTTTGATTATCAAACATATGCAATGTTACGCCATTTATGGAAATGCATAGTTTGGATGACCGCAATCCAAACCAATGGAGATTTACACCCTCTCTTAGAGATTGAAGGACTGACTAGAGTCATTCATGCCCAATAGAACCATGAACTAAGGAAAGGGAGTGCTTTCTCATTTTAGAGCATCCGACTCATAGTTATCTCAACACAAAATCATTTCATATAATAAACATAATCTCTAACTGCCCCTTAGATATAACTAAGGGAGGATTTCAATTTGAAATACATTTTATTGAAAAATAACCTCTAACTTCTCCACAGACATAACTAAGGAGAGATGATTTTCTTTGAAACTCATTTTATCAAACATAGTCTCTACTTCTCCTTAGAAAAACTAAGGAGTGAGGACTTTACCTTGAACTCATTTTGTACATAGATTAAAACATTTTTACAGCCAATACACCCTTCACTTCCCTTAGAACCACATAATCTCTCTAAGTATTAATCCCTAAAGCCGACTCTAACACGGGCGACATCCTTCAGTGTCGATTAGTTTCTGTAAAGCCAACAACCTTATAGTAGCCCTAACCAAATTCGCTGGACTCTCAAAGGCGTTACTACATAATCGAAATATTGATACATGACGTGAACACTATGCTAATGTAAGGTATGCAATGGTGCAATGCATGTTCGGTTTATTTAATGGTCAGTTAAGGTTTACTTCAGATTATTTGGTGACCAATCAATCTCTAAACAATCTGCATAATGCGTTCCTTAATTAATACAATTCAAGCAACTTTAACTTTTGTTATTAATGTTTTTCAACCATTCAATGACTATACAATATGCATTGTACCTATGCCCATGCACAATCAATTATTGTTATAATTTAGTCCTGTGCTACTATATTACAACCACAATCAATGCAGTAACATCAAAGTCACTCACCTGATATTCGGCTAAGTCATAGAGATTTTCTAGTAAATCCACTTATTGATTCATACTCATAATTTCAAGTTCTATATTAATCTACACTTCACTTCTTTATTAACTTAAATTCACTAAGCTTATTAACTTAAATTGTATTTAAATCTATTTCATTAGCTTAATCTCATTTACTAGTTATTAGTCTAGAGTTTACACGATACGTGCATTAACACTTATATTTAAGGCTATAAACAAACATACATATATCTATCAAAACATACACAATAATAGAACACATCATACTCATATGCTTTGTGCTTCCTATAAACATATGCATTACTATTAAAATAGATTCACTAACATAAAGCATCGTATATATGTTCATCAAATTCATTTTCTAGAAACTCATATTTAAAATAGCTCATTTTCTTTAATATCTAAGAACTAATATAGTATGATTACATCTAAGTCATTTACAAGTTAAAACTATATTAACTTAACTTAGCCAAGTTGGTTAAACTTAGTTAGTCTAGTTCATTTTAGTTTACTAAAATTCATTAAGTCAACGTGAACATAGATTTATTAGGTAAGCCTATTCTAACTTCAATTTAACCAAATTGGTTAAAGTTTATCATTCACTTCATTTGCTAGTTCATATCCAATTATCCCATTAAATCATTCTCATATACCTTATGGAATTCTAATTAGCCTATTTTATTTTAGTTCCTTAAGTTTCATTAACTAAACTTAAACTTAGGTTTATTAAGTAAGTTGTTTTAAACTTAAAACCTATTTTAGGTCTAATTAGTTATTAATTCTACTAAATCAAGTAACTCATTTTTATTTATACAACAATAACATATCATATTATCTAAAATTTATCTTTCTTCTTCTTCTTCTTTTCCTAAGGTAGAGCAGTGTGCCTGGCTTTCTGCACGGCCGTCCACATTGGGAGACGCAACCAGAGGGTGAAATGACCATGGAAAAGCCCTCGTTTGGGCATGCACGGGCACGAGCACGACCCTTGATTCCCCTACAACCCTTGTCATGAATTTCCTTCTCCTCTTTTACATCTTTAACATATTTTGAACACATCCAACATCAATCACACCACTATACAAGCAATATACAACACATAAACACAACTTTCAGCACTTCTAATCCCACTTCATTTCATCAAAACATATCCAACTTCAACATCAAAACACAACTTCATATATACATAAACTTCTTAGGTTTTCAACTTTCGTGCTCAAAACTTCCTCCTTCACAAATTTTATCATAAACCCAACTTCTCCCTAACTCTAGTTCATCATCTACACGAACAAACAATCGTCAAACAAATAAAAAGAAGACCTTACTTGTTTTAAGAAAAACTCAAACATCTAAACTTCATTACTACCACTAGTTGTTGGTCTTTGTTGTTACTCCAAGCATGATCTATATCTTCTATCTTGTTTCTATCTTCCATTTATCTTTTAATCTTCTCTTAAACTTGAGATTTTGTAGAGGAAATTTTAAGAAAAGAAAAAAAAGAAGAGAGAAGAAGAGAAGTTTGAACCAATGGAAAGAAGGAAAGAGAAAAAGGAAGAAAAATTATGGTAGCCTCAGAAGTCAAAGATAAGGAAAATAATATATAGGATAAGGATTTAGGATATTTAGAGTTAATAGATTTGTGTTTAAACCTTTCTGATAATTTTTCTAAGTATAAAAAATAATTGGAACATGATTTTAGAATTTATAGCATAGAAATTATTAGCTAGTAATAAAAATCTAGTTTTTGAATTCCATTTGTAATAAATCAATATTTAATTTGAGTTTATACATAAAATCTGCTAACTTTAAACAAGTAAATGAATTTAAAATTTTTGGTGATTTAGAAAATGGGATTTAGACTAAAGCTCAAAGGTTTGAAACTTTACAAAATACTTAAATCATATGTTTAGATGTTTAGAGAAATAAAATTGGGGCAAAAGGAGTTTAAATAAATAGTTGAAAAAGATTGAATGATTTGATTCATTGAAAAACGTTATTGTGACAAATATAGAATTTAAAAGAACATTTGAAGTCTTAAATTTCAATTTAAATCTATTTATTAATTTATATCAATTTATCTAATCATATTATATAGTTTACTTTAATTATTGTGAAACTATCTAAATAAAATTAATTAGTTAATTTAGATTTTTTTTAAATTAGAACATATAACTACTATTTTTATGTAAGAAATTGATTTCAAAATTTATAAACATTAGAAAAATAAGTTTTTGTTTTAAATAGTTAAATAGAATCTTTTATAAAATTTTAAGAAATTGAGCTTTAGAAATTAGGTTTTAATTGGAAATTGAAAGAAAAGGATTCAAGTTGAAAATTTATTAAGATAATGAGGAACTTTGGTATGTTAACAAAGATAATTAAAGAATATAGAAAATTTTTTGAAAAAAGGAATAGGATTTCAAATTGAAGAATTTTATTCATAAAATAGGTAATGGGAGCAATTGGACAAATGGAAAAAAATATTTGTAATCTCAACTTCAAGAAATTCATTCATTAATTTATCTACCTAATTATATTATATAGCTTAATTTACTTAATTTAATTTAAGTTAGGTAAGTTCTATTTGAAATTAAACTCAAATTCAATAAAATAAATAATAAATTATTCACATATTACACTAATCAATCAAAACAAATTAAATCCAAGGCGTCTGCTACTACATTTGCCTTTCCAAGATGATATTGAATATCCACATCATAGTCTTTTACCAGCTCCAACCATCTCCGTTGCCTCATATTTAGCTCCCTCTGAGTAAAGATGTACTTCAAGCTTTTATGGTCCGTATAGACTTTACATTTCTTTCCATACAGATAGTGCCTCCACAACTTCAAAGCATGAACCATTGCTGCCAGTTCCAGATCATGCGTAGGGTAATTCTTCTCATAGGAATTTAGGTATCTAGAAGCATATGCTATCACCCTACCTCCCTACATCAACACACAACCTAATCCTTGTATAGAGGCATCGTTATAAATAGCATACTTGTAAACCCCGGAAATTTTCCACTCTAGTATATGATTCCAAAGTAGAATGTATGAATTAGATAATAGATTTAGATTCTAATTAAAGTCTAAGAATAGATTAATACCTAGAATTTGGTTAGATAAAGGATTTAGAATTCGAATAAAGAAATTCCTTAACCCTAGTTGATACCAAAAACGAGATTTCGTGTCTTGAATGAATAATTCAATATATGATTAAAAGAAAATTTAATTCTTAAACCCGAAACCTGATATACAATAAGATTTAAATAAAAAAAAAAATAAATAAAGAGATTAAATGATTTTTTTTTATCTCGATAATGATTCAAGATTAGAACAACGAGTAGTAATGAGCTTATATTTAGACTTGAACCATAAATTCAAGATTCCTAGATAAAATTAAACGCTACTAGTAAGATTTCATGAATGATATCAAAACTAGAGATATATAATAGTTTAACCTCTATATCAAATACGATATTGAGCAAATAAATAACTACGTTTACAGACAGAAAATGATAACCTAAAAATGAACCATTATGATTATAAATACACAACGAAAACATAAACTGTTGAATAACTCAAAATCTGAACTCCAAATAAATAATCAAATCACGCTATTATTCTAATTTGAGTTTTCTTAAGCTATTGAAGCCTGAAACAAAAATTGACCTAATAAGCTTGAGAAATCTTAATCGCGGGAGATAAAATTATACGAATAATTAACTACGTATATATAAAACCTAAAATTGTATTATTTGATAATCTAAGTGTTTTGCATAACTCTATAAACATGTTTTTGTATAAAAACTCCCAAATATTAGCTAATTTATACCCGTATAACTCGTTAAATTATCCTAAAACTCAATTAAATAATTAATTAATATATATGTGTGTGTTTCGGTGCAAAATTCGGTCGAATTGCCTTGGAGAAGAAGAGCCGAAACTTTGTTTCAATAATGCAACAAGAGTCAACAAAAATCAACTCCTACACCAACCAAATATTGCCAAATAAGCCCCTCATTTATGACAATGATAATAACAGATCAAATAACAGCCAAATAAGAACAAATCAAAGGAAAAATTGAAGGAAAAACCGCAGCTGAAGTCCTCTCCTTTTCTTCTATATATATATATATATATACATACATATATATATGTGTGTGTGTGTTTAATGGTCTTTAAGGAGAAACAAACAAACTTCATTATCTCCCACACTTTCCAGAACGAAATTGCTCTCAAATAGCAAACAAAACGAACAGAAACCAGCAAACAAACAGATCAAATCACACAAGTTCGGATCGAGAGAAAAAATAATACTAAAAACCCTTGAATACGAGTTCAAAGGTAAGTTGATGCGATTCAAATGATTTTCTTTCAAATCTAAGCTTTATAACTGACTTCTAATAATCTTAGGAACGTAATAAACACCATTACAAGCTTTGGATTTCATCGGACAAGCTCAAACGAGGTAAAAATTCGAAACCCTAGTTTTACTTCTATAAGATCGAGATCTAAGTGTATATGTTTTTAGACGTGTTCAAAATTGTTTTATGTTCTTATATAAGATATATAAACACTTAGAAACGGTTTAGTAATGTTTTTAACTTGGAAAATTTAAAGAACTTAAATCGGACAGAGGAAGAAGATGAACAGTACCAACACTGTCTCAAAGCCAGCAGTATAATCGCTCAATGCCAGCGGCTTATATAGATAGGCTGGCGGCGTAGAGACGGCTTATACTGATCAGAGGCTACGTAAAAATAATTTTCACGTAAAAATGAATGTAAGCCGGCTACCTAGAGATTTACGCCGACGGCGTAGGGCCGGCGTACGTTGAAAGCCAACAGCTTTCAAAGCCGGTGCAATCAATCTAAAATATTTTGCAAATTTAAGTTTACACCAGCACCTGGGTTTGAAGGCCGGCGGCTTTGAGCCGGCGTACAGCTAAAATTCTTCAACGAAAGCGTATTCTGACCTAAACAGAATATATATATATATATATGCAATACATTTACTTAGTATATTATATATATATATATAACAATATAGAATTTATTACTTATACAAGTAAGTACAAATAATTAAAATATTTAAATTAACATCTAATATTTCCTAAAACCCTAAAATTAAGAAAAGATATTAAGTATTAATCAAAGTTAGTATTAGTTAAATTATTGTTCTAAATAGATGAAATAAGTAAGAATGAAAATTGAAATAAGCTAAATTTTCAAGTATTATGACTTCTAAAAATAACAAAATAATTATACGAGATAAAATAGGAGAAACCCGACAACACTAAGTAATAATAAATAACTATAATTTTCTATATTAAGATTAGTATAGAATAACATAAAATGAGTAATAGTAATTACCAAAACTTGATAAATATCGAGTCTATGACACTAATCACATATAGGAATTTAGTTAATTTATATTGATGAATACTTTATTCATCTTAATATGTGACTTTGATACCTTAGAGGATCTACCAGCTGATTACTATGACTGAGTCAGTATGAGCAGGTGAGTAATTCAATCATATTGTACTGGTTGTGCTTGTAAGTAGATGAATATATAATGCAAAGATAATTAAACGAATATTTGAAAGTATGTTGTCATGTTAAGATATCCTTACAAAAGCAATAATACAATGATTTGATGTAGAATAATGATGGTTGTGTGTAATGTATGATCACCGTGAAATTGATTAAGAATTGTTGACTTAACAATATAATTTGATCATGCATTGCACGAATTGCATTATTGCATATATATTGGGGTGACAGCCTGCTACGTATTAATATTTCGGTTCTCTGTTTATGCTTGGTTGTTCTAATGTGTTAGTTCTTCCAAGGTATTCTTTGTTCCGTCGGTTCTACGGGAACTAACTGGCATCGAAGAACGCCGCCCGTAGTATCGCTTTGAAATGATTAATACTTAGGGAGTTTCTAAGGGGGTTGCAGGAGATGGTCAGTTTAATCGATTATATTCAAAGTGATAACCCTAAAACGAGAAATCGTTGATTCTCCTGTGTACTTAGTCTCTCCTGGGCAGGTGGGTCATTGAGTATGGTTCTTCAACCCTTAAAAAGAGGGCATAAATCTTTTTCCTATTTGGATTCTAGATCATCCAAGCTTATATCTGTACATATGGTTGAGTGCCTGCATTGCATATGATTTGCTAATAACTTATGTGATGTATGATATGTCTGATTATTCACTGAGCTGTAGTTCACTCATACTCCAACAGTCTTTTCAGGTTTACCTTACGACCCTGGTTAGTCACTTCCAGGAGTATGGCTCCGGTAAAAGCTTAGGAGCTGGAAGTCTACGGTTATATTTTAGTTTAATGGTTATGTACTATTAGAATAGATTATTTAGTTGTGTACTTCAGAAGAACTATATGGCTTGTAATAGTTATATAATGTTTATTCACTAAGTTATTTCTTTCATATATTTGTTATTTCTTATCAAGCAACTAAAAGATCCTGTTGTTTTAAAAACCTATCATTCTCTGAAGGTAATCTAGTGATAGTATTCAAATGTGACTTGTTTACTACTACTAGGGTACCCTCGGGGCGTGACAATACTTCTCACCACTCACTGGTAAGGCTAACATTGGCGCAGATACTAGCTTTTCCTTCAGCTGTTGGAAGTTATATTCACAGTCTTCATCCCAAACATATTTTACCCCTTTTATGTTAGTTTGGTTAATGGGCTTGTAATCTTAGAAAAATCTTCAACAAATCTCTTGTAATATCATGGTATTCCCAAAAAACTTCTAATTTCCGACACATTTTTAGGTTTTGGCCATTCAACTATTGCCTTCACTTTCTTAGGATCCACTGTTATCCCATTTCCATCAATTATATGCCTCGAGAAAGATACTTGTTCTAACCAGAACTCACACTTAGTGAATTTAACATACAACTTCTCATTCTGCAATTTGCTCAGAACTAACCTTAAATGTCTTCATGTTCTTCCTTCATTTTAGAGTACACCCAAACATCATCTATAGAAACCACTACAAATAGATTTAAATAATCTCTGAAGACTTTGTTCATAAGGTCCATAAAGATGGTTGGTGCATTTATAAGTCCAAACGGCATGACTACAAACTCATAATGTCCGTATCTAGTTCTAAAGGTTGTCTTCTCTATATCCTCTACTCTAACTCACAGCTAGTGATATCCTAATCTAAGATCAATCTTTGATAACACTTTTACTCCTACCAGCTGGTCAAATAAATCATCTATCCTTGGTAGAAGGTACTTACCAATTACTTGGTTTAGCTCTCTGTAGTCTATACATAACCTCATGCTACCATCCTTCTTCTTCACAAACAGAACTGGAGCTCCTTAAGGTAACACATTAGGTATAATAAACTTCTTCTTGAGCAAATCATCTAGTGGACTTTATGCTCCACAAGCTCTATTAGTGCCATGCAATATGGTGTCTTAGATCTGGGTGTAGTACCCGACACCAAGTCAATACAAAACTCCGCTTCTCTCTCTGGTGATAACCCTGGTAAATCTTCAAGGAAAACATCCGGGTATTCACATACAACAGGTATCCATGCAGGGCCTGTCCTTTGCTCATTTTCTATCATCATAACTGCCATAGCTAATGTTGACCTTCCTCACATTTCATATGTAGGTAGGACTAGTGGTCTTTATATTTCAAGCTTATGTATAAAATAATCTCCATCTAGGCTAAACTCCACTAACAGGTTATGACAGTCAATTATAGCATGATACTTTAACAACCAGTCTACTCCCAAGATTATGTCAAAGTCAGCCATGTCTAAGACTACTAGGCTTGTAGGTAGATATCTACCTTCTATCTCTATATCCTCATTTCTATAAATCCGGTTTAACATAACTCCATCCCCAAATGTGTGTTTACAGAGAAGCATTCAGACATACATCCAACACACATACCACATATAGATACAAATGAATCAAATATGCATGGGAAACTTACACCGGTATTAAATACAACATAAGCAGTATGCAGGAGTATAGGGAGCGTACTTGCAATAGTGTCAACACTCGATGTATCTCTCTGTTGAAGAGCATAAACTTGAGCTGGTGCTTGCTATCCTTAGCTACCTTAAGATCGACCTATATGAACTCCTAGAACTACTTGTCTTCTAGGCTCCTTTTAGTCTATGGCCTTATGCCCCCCTTGCCCACATTTGAAATAAAAAACTTGTGGAACAACTTTCTTTGTGCAGAATCAGTGGCTATGCCTAACTTTGCCACATAAGAAGCAAGCATTTCCTAGCCATTTGCAATCTTTAAGATCATGTGGTCCAAATCACATGGTACACATCTTTTCTGTACCATGAACTACATATTTGACCTGATGAGTGATAGGCCTTTTCCCCCTGTCCTGGGTAAGAACACCGTGGTTGGTCGCTTCCCTAAAAAGATCTGACCTCTCTATGTCACACCCCAACAGAGTATCCTAGCTACATTAGTATACCATGTAACTAACTGAGGCCTCCGGAAAGTTACATAAACACTATATAACTAATGTTCCTTATTTGAAGTGGACAATTGAACAGGATCGAAGGTTGTTTTGAGTGAGAAAGAGATTACATATATATATATATATATTAAACACAACCAAACATAAATATATAAATCTAAGACATCACATATTTTTTATAACTATAGTCTATAGGGCTTCAACAGAACTTAAGAACAACCAAAACTTACAAGGGAAAAACAAAACTTAACTTATAATATCATAACCCATTACTAAGTCTCTATTACATATATGGTCTTCTTCTCAAAAGAATACATGAGTCCATTCTAGACTAACTTCCATACCCAAGCTTGGTTTTGTCTTCATGCTTAAAACCCTGTAAATCAACAGTCTAAGAGAGCGTGAGCATATAAAGCTCACTGAATAATAGAATCTTAACACTATCATTACGAACAAACAAGTTTAGTTAGAAACCATATGCAACAAGTATGGTTTGAATGACTTGAATTCAAACTAATGGAGATTTATGCCACCCTATGGGTTGAAGGATAAGTTTAGTAGTTCTTGCCCATGAGAAACTGAAAACCCGCCTCTTCACCTAACCCGCCTGGGGGAATAGTGATAAGTTATTTTTACTCTATATTTTTCATAGGAATTTGAGCTCATTTTGTTGAGAACTATAGATAAAATCCTGTAAAACTTATGTTTTTGATAAGTAATGATGTTTAAAGTTCTTATAATCCAATGAGGAATAATCAAAGTATTTTAAACCAGATTTGAAGCAAAAACAATAAGTAAAGACAAGATTGCAGAAGTCGAGTCCTGTAAAGTCACGGCCGAGGCCAAACAAATGAAGAAAACAACAAAAAAATTGGTCTATCGAGCTTTAACTGCGAGCCCTCGACATGACCCTCGACTTCAGTCGAAGTGATCGAGCATCATTATGGAGGAAAATACTTAATCGAGCCTCAAATCTCGACCCTCGATAAGTGCTTTGACAGACCAATTCTTCATCAAAATTTCCTCGAGTCTCAGTAATACGAGCCTTAACTTTCTCAATTTTACCCTCGATAGAGTAATGGACAAAAACTCACAATTTACTTTGGAAATTCAAGAAGTCGAGCCTGATTTTGCTTAATACAAACCTCGACCAATAGGTCACATGCGACCCTCGACGAGTATTTTCACAAATCATATGCGCACGTGGAAAGTATCACAAATTCTGTTAGAAAGAATCTACCACGTGTCAATAAAGTAGGTCATGCTTCTGTGCCCAGTAGCCTATAAATAAATAGGTAAGCATGCGTGTAATGTATGTATGAATAGTGTAACTTAGCATATTAACCTAGATTAGTTTTCTAAAGGATTCTTGGGTGAAAGGATTTCCTTTTCTTCTTACTTGAGAATTTCTTCTATTTTCTGGGTAAAATCAATTTAACCCGATGTTTATAGTTTCTATGAATTTCTGAGCAATTAATTAATTAATATTTCAAATCTAATTTATTTCTTCTAATTTGTGCTTATTTCGATAAATCCATGGAGAAATAAACTCCTACAGCTTAGGGATTGGGAATCTAATTCCTGATTCAGTCGATTTCAAATGTGCTTTCAAGTTAATTTGATTGGGTGTTTGTAATTAGTGACCTGAACTTAAACTTGTGGTTTTTAAAGGAGTGATCCAATCTTTTAGATCCACGATTGATTTCAATTGGATAGATAAAGAGATCATGCAATTGAATACATCTGCGGTTGCTAATGGAGTCAATCCTAACTACCTCTTGCCAAAAAATTCATTTAGTTGTTTTTTTCGAAATAATGGATTCCTATTCTTTACGTGGGTCTAATTAGAATTTCAGATTACTGGTTTCGGCTAGATCTAAAACTAATTAGAGAACCATGTGGTATAAACACACAATTCAAATAGCTTTTAGGAAATTTATTGTTTTTAAGAAATCATTCTAAAAAGGAATTGATGAAATAACCCTGAGCTGCTATTTCATAGAAGTTACAGGTTTATTTCTAATTTTATCCATTAAATGTTTGTGAATATTCCTAACTTAGCATAGTTCCTTTTTCTTTGTGATTTTTTTTTTTCTAAACCTTTCTTTGGCTAGATAAAGTGTGAAGTTGGAAGCATAATAGCTGTCAACCATTCGCTTGGAACCGACCTAATTCACTATCTATGCTACATCTAATGGGTGCGCTTGCCCTGAGACCGTAATATTGAAATTGATTTAGAAAACATTTATAAATTTGGAAAAAAACTCGGTCAATGATCAGTATGAAACCAAAACCGAAACCAAACACCAAGGAGACTACAAACCTAAGGAGTTTACCCGAAGATGCCCCATAGTACACTTTTCTAGGTTCAATTTGAGTTGAAATTTTCTAAGCCGATCAAATAATTTTCTTCGAACTTCGATGTGATGTTCTATAGTTCGAGATTTGGCAATCATATCATCAACATAAACTTCGACTTCTTTATGCATCAGGTCATGCAATAAAGCCACCATTGCCTTTGATATGTTGCCTGGCGTTTTTAAGCCCAAAAGGCACGCTTTATAGCAAAATGTCCCCCATGTAGTGATGAAAGTTGTCTTAGTCTTATCATCTTCTGCCATATGAATCCAATTATATCCAGAGAAACCATCCATGTAGGAAAATAGATGGTTTCCTGTAGTGTTATCAACCAAGACATCGATATGAGGTAAAGGAAAATCATCTTTGGGGGTAGCCTAGTTTAGATCTTAAATCTACACAAACCCTCACTTTGCCATTCTTTTTCTTGATCAGCACGATATTTGTAACCCATTCGGGATAATTCGAGACTTCAATGAATCCTATTTCCAATGATTTCTTAACTTTCTCTTTTATCTTAAGTAGGATATCAAGTCTGAATCGTCTTAACTTTTGCTTTTTGGGTTTAGCATCTTCCTTGATGGGCAATTTGTGAACTACGATTGATGGATCTAGACCCGACATATCAGCATATGACCAAGAAAAGATGGCTAAATAACCTACCAAGAATCCAGAAATTTCATGTTTTTGCGAGTCACTCAAATTTCCCCCTATCCAAAGATTCCTAGGTTCTTGGTCAGTTCCCAAATTGACCATTGTCATCGGCTCATCCACAAAAATCTGATGCTTTTCGTATTTATCTTAGTATTCTTCAATCCCTGTGTCATCAATATCATCTCGATAATTGACTCGATAGAGTCAAAACTTATACATATATTCTTATATGTTTGAATTCATGGTATCTTAGAGGACTTGCGATGAAATTAGACCTACAAAGGGATGTAGAATATAGTACAAGAAAGAAAAGCGAAATGGATGTGAGTAATAGAGACAAGGAAGATTTAGGAAAGTACAAAGTTCATCATTTCATTCATACAGCAGTTTTATTTATTTACAATCGTAGAGGGATAAAGAAAAGAGCAGGTTCGATATATATATATATATATATATAACCCTGCTTCACCTAGGATTCTTACTCTTCCAAGGAGCTAGTACTATTGATGGACATGGCAAACCAGTTGTTCAAAGCTGGAGTAGAGTTGGTGACTTCCTTGGTAGTGCTAGATTGGTGAGCCCAGTCGATCAGGTCATTGAATTTTGCATATAGAGTATCAGCAGGTGTTAAGATTACGGCTACCCAGTCAAATAACTGTAGTCTAAAATCTTCCATTTCCTCACTACCAATGTAAAGAACGGCAGTTTCTTGATAGATAGCATAATCTTGTTGCCCCATCATAGTTACCACTTGGCCATTAGCCATAAATTTAACCTTTTGATGTAGAGAGGAAGGTATTGCCCCTGTTGCATGAATCCAGGGTCATCCTAGCAATAAATTGAAAGATCTGGGGATATCCAAAACCTGGAAGGTAGTGTTGAATGTCTCAGGGCCAATCTCAACTTCTAGCTCAATTTCCTCCTTC
>JAMXBD010004412.1:0-64241 GCA_024138025.1 Combretum micranthum
AGGGTTATCATGAGTTCAGAAAACTCAAATTTCAACTTCCATGTAAGGAATGGCAATAAGCTCTACTAAGGTTTTCTAATGTTTTTTGTTTTTTACCTTAAGACTTGCTCATCGTGAGCCTGGAACTCAATAAGCTTTAAAAGACTCAACTTTCGTGTGGAAAAGGACAATAAGCTCCACCATAGCTTTTATGTTTTTCTTTTTCAAATAAAAGTAGAACTGACGAAATGGGCCATATGCAGTCCACCCATGATTCAATGAAGGTAGGTCAACTTTGTGGGTTTGGACCCACCTGAACTAGCGGTTCATTTGTGATACAACTCATCACTTAGGAACCGCCAATGAACAAGTTAATCGGGTCAGCTTTCAACCTGGATCGTGATGGTCTCTATCTCGGCCTATAGGCTTTAGTCACTCATCAATCTATTATCCTGGTTTATTTAAAAGTTGAACTAATGTCTTCTTCCATTGAGCTCCTTGTTGAAAAACATTTCATTGGCTCTTCATACCACCATTGAGGTATACCACACTTCCTCGGTTCACCATGTCTCCATGGAGTACCTCCTTGGTAGTACTTTAATGAAATCGATTTTACATTGTCCGGTCACCCTCCATGGATGACCAATACTACCACCATAATTCAAGTCAGCTACTAAAAGGAACACATTATGTAAGTAGTGAATATTCTATGAGCTTGCATTATATTATGATCATCATCTATAAATAATACCCTAAAGCTCAGATAACGGCATTATCCAAGCTGATTAGATTTAATTCCACAATGACTTAAGTATCAGAGTAGCCGTGCTATCGACCTTTCGATAAATCGTTAACAGGTTCTCTTTGAGACATTCTGATCTTTGGTGATTTGAAGACTCATATCGAGCTTTCTACCATTGAGCTCCCCCCACCTATTAAGCTTATCGTTGAACAACGTTTCCCTAGCAATCCATATCATTGTAGAGGTACATCACACCTATGGTCTACCATGTCTCTACAGGTACTCTAAACCTTCCTGGGGATACCTAAAGAAATCGGTCTATACTATCATTCAGTTGCCCTCTATGGATGACCTTAACTACAACTGGGTCCAAGTCAGCTATTAGTAAGGAGCACACCATATAATAGTGAATATTCTATGAATCATGCAAACCCCTATAATTTATGATAGTTTTATAAGTGAATCTTATAACTAGAACCCTAAAGTCAAACTCAGTTAACATTAAGTCCTAAAAACCCTAAAATCGATCGGATGGTCCCAAGAACCCTAAAATAGTGAGTAAGTTAGAAAAATGATAGACTCAATTATAAACCGAATATATAATATAAATCCTAAAATTATCCGATTTGGCAAAATTTCAGTCGTTTCGAATCCATATGATGTCAATTTTCAAATTAGGTCTCTAATACGCAAAACGATGTAAAATATTCTAATAAACTAGCAAGACTAGTAATATATTAAGAAATTCATAAAATGTTGGATATAATTTTTAAAGCTCATAAAAACTTCAAATATAGCATTTATACACGTATTTTTATTTCCATCAGTAATTTAACTGTCTTGTTTACTATTCGTTACTTTATTCTACTCCACTTTTTCTTACACCTACCTCTTATAGCTTGCAAACATATTTCTTATATTTACATTACCAGCACAACTTTTTACCATACTTTACGTACTTTTTACTTTTCTTAATCAATTTTATTAATTTTTCTCTCTCTCCCCCCTCTCCTCTACATGATGGCGCCCTCCCCTCTTTTCTTCTCTCTATTTTCTTTTTTTTTTTCATTTATTTTTACATCTCTAATTTCTCTCCATAATTAATCTATAAATAGCCCTCTTTTCTTCACTTTTTGTACAGGTTTTATTCACCTTAACAAAACTCTTGCAATTTTTTTTTCTCTTAAACTCTCTTCATTATGCCTCTCTCTCTCTCTCCGTGATACACATTGTGACTTTCACAATTCTTCTTCCATCTCTTATTTAGGTAAATACTAAACCCTCTTCATATATTATGTGTGTGTTTCTAATGATTTATATAAATAAAGAATTCCCATTATGCATTAAACTAGGGAATTGAAATATATGTCAACATACTACTCATATCACATTGTTTAGGTTCATAAATATTATTTGTTCATGTTGTTCGTGTCAATAGCTTAACTTTTTATGTATTTTATGTAGGTATATAAGTACATGTATATATATATTTTAGAGTCTAAATGCTCACTAATGTAATTATTTTATTTCATGCTTATTATTTCAAGCTTTATTGATTTAATGTTTTTATAAGATTAGTCAACTTCTAGTCTTAGACTTGTCCATTTTCAAGTTCGAAGGAGATTGGGGTAATTCGAGTTTCGAGGAGCCTTGACATGAATCTAAAACTCTCATGCTTTTTTATTACTTATTTTGTTTTTATTTATGAGACTGAAAGTATTTCAAGTCCATGAATCCTTGATAAAAAAGATTGAGACTTCCATATTTCATTTACTATTCTTGTTTTATTTTATTCCATATGGTGACTGGATTATTTCAAGTCCCGAGGAGTTCTGATAATAAGTTAAGACTCCCATACTTTTGTTTTAATACTTCTATGTTCTTGTTTAATTATTTCTAATTTCCTATGTTCTTGATATAATTCCATACTATTAATTTTGATACTACTACTTTAGTTCATGCACATTTATGGTCGCAGGTGATGTTGATTTTTCACTAAAACAAAGTTTTCCCTAAATATAAATACCGACAATTCATTGTTATGTAAAATTTTATAAAAATCTTATTTATAATATACATACAAACTTTTTTTTATTAAAAATAAATACTTTAAAACAAGTCATCTACCTAATTTTTTCTTAAAAACCAAACTTAAGAAAATTTCAAAGAAAATACAACTTTGGAGTATTTTGTCACAAATAAGTGAAATTCACGTCTTGTAAAATAAATTGCTAAATGAAGTTTTTAAAGCAAATAAGAATTCCAATATTTCGAAATAAATACCAAACCATAAATTTTCTTAAGTCTTATATTTACAAGATCTAAAGTAAGGAATTTTATTACTAATCCAAAGATGATTCTTCATAAAACTTAATTTCTCTACTCTCCATAAAATTTGTTTTAACAAAAATTCCATACTTCAACAACATCTCCAAGATCATGCATGTATTATGGACTATTATTATGTTTTATCATAAATTATAGGGATAATATGATTGACATTAGAAGAAGTCTAGAGAAATTAAAAATGCAAAAAATGGAAGAATTGAAGTTTGGAACCTTTAGGATGTAATTTGTACCATCCCATTTTGAAACCTAAACAACCCTAAATGTTAAAAATAGACTTAAAAATTGATAGAACATTCGAAGTAGGTAGAAAAACGAAATTACGAGTTAAAATCAGCAAATGATGGTCATTTTAAGTTGGAACTTCCATAATTCGGAAAAATGATGCAAAAAGAATGAGCAGAGTGAGGAATTTAAGTAGAATCTCTATGGAATACTCATTCTGAGTATTTTTTTAGTTTAGGTAATGAAGAATTAAAAGTATCGATCTGGAAGACTATTTTAATTAAGATTGCAAGGATAATTGAGTAAGTTCATCTCCCTATTTTATGTATTTATGTTGATGCTTGTAATATAGAAGCACTAGAAAATAGGGAAAAGATAAAAATTGAATATGCATGTAGGGATTATCATGGGGCGTGATTGAGTTCATGGTGTTTATTGAAAATAAGTTAAGTATATCGAAACTTGAATTATTGATTAATAACATCGTTTTCAATGCCATGATATATTATTTGTATATATCTCTATGATCACCCATAAAATAATTAATATCTTAATTGAAAATGAAATAATAATTTGATCATGCATAACACGAAGCGAGTTACATCATTTTTCACTTCTATACCCTCGCGTGGGACGAGAGAATAGTAGTGTCAGCAAGTAAGAGCTGGCAAATCTACTGAAATTTATGGCATGTAGGAATGGTCATATAAGCCTGTAACACCCCAATCCCAAATGGAGAGCATAAATCCATTCCACATATGACATTCTAGTAAATCATATGTGTCGTTTACTCATATGGATGTTGTATTTCACATACTTGCTTACATTTTACGATCATATTCTTACTAAACTAGTTATGCTTACACCCCCTCAGATTTTTATTGCAACATGAATACGTATGGCTGAAACTAGGTGGGATTTTTTCTCAGGTATTGACCAAGTGAACTAAGAAGCTTTTGAAATAAGTTCACGATTTAGTTTTTGTGTAGACTTCCATAGAAATCTTATTATGTAGATTTTATTTTTGGAGAAGAACTCTTTGGATTGTAAAATTGTAAGTTTTGGTAGAGGTTTGCCCCTAAAAAATGTAAGACTTCATGTTTAAGTTGTAAAGTTATGTTTTGTCATTTTTTGATGCTATTTATTATTATTATCTCCTTAAGCTACTTAGTTTTAATGGCAAGTCTCCTATTGTTGTGTACGTACACCTTGCACTTAATATCGAAATTTTTGCGTAAGTTTTAATATTGAGTGCGGTTGACTGCCATGTTTATGATACTATTTGAGGCGCGATAGACCCCATTATGGTATAACCATCATCTATAAATAACATCTTAGAGCTCAAGGTAAAGACATTATCTAAGTTGGTTCGATTTGGACTTCTTACTCTCTCACAATCCTATATTGTATAAGTATCAGAGTAGCTATGCTAGACAACCCCTCGGCGCACCATTACATGGTTCACTTTGGTTACAAGCTTAGCAAATCTCTACTGGAGTATTATCACCTTTAACACTGGTGATATTTTAACTTACCATGGACAATTACTTGATAATAGCATAACTCAAATCAATGTACTACAAGAAATCCTTAAACTAGGGGTGGACAAAAAAACAAACCAAACTGATCTAATCTATACATTGAATCAAACCAAATTGAAAAATATATGATTTTTAAACAATTTACTTAAAAGGTTCTCAATCTGAACAAATCCGTAAATTTATGGTTGATTTAGAGAGGTAAACCGAATCAATCCGTAAAATGGAATTAAATCGTTTTAAAAATATACATAATTATATATTTACTTGTAACTATATATTTTTTATTATAAATGTTTATAAGCAGTATGTGTTCTTAAGATGTCACTATGATATATATTAATTGTTGAACATATTTTGTTAACTGATCATTTTTATTTTGGAATGACCTTTGTCATTAAAAGATTTTTCTTTTTGCTACATTTATTGGTAGATAATTTCAATGGTTTCATAAAGGATTATAGATTATTGCTTATTACTAATTATGGATCAATTAGTAAATGTACTTTGCTGATGACAAACTAATTTATTTATGAGGTATGTATTGTGATTTGTAGTTTAAACTTTATAGAATAATTAAATATTAGAACATTTGCACAAAATGTAAAAAATTAGAACAAAATTTTCTTTTTAATTAAAATTTTGATTTTAATCTGTAATTCGAATCAAACCAAACCTTTTTTTATGGTTTGATTTAAGATGTATAAAAACTAACCAAATCAGTATCTATCCCTACCTAAAACATAAAATATGTTTATACAAATTTCCAGTTAAAAGGCATAATTTTAATACAATATGAAATAAAAAAAAAAAAACCATGACTAGAATTACGTAGTGATATCATAATTTTGGTGAATTATGATCTGTTTGTTTGTTGGCAGATGAGAGATATAGATATTTTTTAAAAACATTTTTAACAAATTATTTATAAAAAATTAGATAAAAGTAAAAAAATGTAGACAGTTCTCATTAAAAAATCAAATATAAATATAAATTGAATATATTTATGTATATTATATTAAAAAAATATAAATACAAATAAAAAATAGAGCATATAAATAAACCCATAAGTTAATAACACAAGAAGATAACAACCAAATACAAAAATTTTGCCATCTTTGTTTTTTTTGTGTGGCCATTGATGGCAAGGTTGGAATGCATTCACTAAACCTAACCCCCCCTCAAGCAAAGTAGGTTAAAAAACATGAAAGCGACTCGTCCGGACACCCACATGACATTAACCTTTCCACCGCCCTCCCGGTCCCACCCACGGCTTTCACTCATTACTCCACCTAATTCGATTCCAATTCCATGCAAGAAAAATTGCTTGAATCTCAATTTTATTTATTTTATAAAATTTAAAAGTATTAATTAACTAATAAAAATTTTAGAGGATCATTATCATATATAACATCTGAATTAAAAAATTATTCGAAAAGATTCGACCCGCTGTACCTAGATTACCGTATTGTAACAGCAAAGAGTGTTAAAAACAGTATAATAAAAATAGGATGGTTTAATAACTTCGATTAGATCGCATTCCTGTCTTTAATTCCTACCGAATTTGTGTGGCATGAAGAATATGTAAAACGAATAGGGATTGCAAATAATTAAGGATATATTTAAATTGTTGATTTTTATTGGTATTTTACCCGTACGATCTATTTATGTATAATAATATTTATTATTCATCTGTATGTGTTTATTGATAAATAATTGTTTGAAAATGATAAAAATAAAATATTAAAATAATCAAAATAAAATGAATCAAACAGATTATAAGTTTACAGTGTGATAATACTTATCCGTGTTATAATGATATATTTGTTACTATATCTCATGCTATTATCTTATTTCATCGTGCTCATATTTATATCCATACATAATTATTAAAATGAAGCTTGGTATTATTATTTTGACATATGCTGTTGCATATCATCCTAATCTAATAAGCCAGTTTGTTCTTCCTTAGCCATGTTTGCTCTATAGAGTCATAATTGCTTTTCCATTAATCATAAATTTCATATTTCATCTGTATATTATACACATTGACATGGTATTTGATCCAAAATGACCTTTCTGACAACATAGTTATAAATCCTTTGAAAATGTACTATTGATAATCACATGAATAACATGCAACTTGCTATAAAAATTATGTAAATAATATCTTATTTTTGTGATTCACACTTGCTACAATGTAAAGCATACTAGTAATATGCTATTTACACTATATCTGCAAGTTAGTAACTATAGTTAGGTAATTAATTTTGATGAAGCTTTATTTAATAATTATTTTCACTATGTACCTAGATAAAAATAAAAATTGATTTATTGTGTTATTGTAGATAATCCTGCCTGTTTTTCAGGGGAAAAAAAAACTAATGTGCATATGATGAATTTCCTCACTTTTGAATTTTATTAATTTATTATTCTTTCCCTATATAAAAAAATTAGCGAGATATAGATAAAAATAAATGGAAATGAGATGTAAAATAATGTTAATGGAAAAAAAGAAAATGTTATTTTTAAGTTCCAATACTCGATCATTTTTATATGAATTTCTAGTTTTTTCTTTTATATTTTAGCCTTTGACATAATGGTATTTACAATACCATGTTCTATCCATATTTGGCACTTAATAACACTTCGATTAATCCAAATAATCAATATAAATAAATGATAAAACTGTGTATGTTAAGTAAAATAATTAAGGGAACGAAAAAAAGTGAGAAATATATTCCTTTGTTTGATAAAATATTGTAAAACGAAAATGTTCAACCACCTAGGCTAGGGCTCGCCGGAACATCTGCTACCATCATAAAACAAAGGAATGTAGATAATAATCATGTGGTTAGGATAAAAAGGTATTTTAGAGTTCATTTTAAATCTAATTTTAAATAGTATTTGTACTTATATAAATGGCTCATGATGTAAATAGGACAAGAAGAAATATATTCTTTAGTAAAATATCATAAAATTGAAATGGGTTAAAAATAATTCCAAAAACAAAAACTATAAATTTGTATTTTTAAGAGATGAATTCAACATATTGAACACACTTTTAAAAAATTGAGTTATTACACTTATATTTTTCTAGTTTTTCAAATTGATGAATTAATGTGTTAAGGAGAACTTCTAGGATTTATATAGGATAATATTATTATATTAACTATAAAAAATATAAAAAATATTAACGATTTCGATCACCGTTAAAATAGATCTAGTCCTATCATAATGCAATCCTAAGAGTATGAAATTTTATGTTAAAGTAGTCGCTATTTACAAGACAATTTAGAGTGCACCTTGTTTAATATGGGGTTATTTTAGATTAAATAATATTTTTATAATTTTTTATATTAATTCTTTATAATGGGTCTAGACTCTAGACTATTGGCCGAAAGGGCAGCAGACCAAACAGAGGAAAACAAAAAGAAAAGTGAAATTTTCAAAAAATTATTAAAAGACAAAAGCAAATAAGAAAAAAGAGGGAAATAGCAAGTAAAAGGGCCCAGACATTCATTCCACAGAAAGAAAGGTACTAGTACACTGAGCTTCATCCTCTCTCTCTCTCTCCCACTTTATCACCAATCCAATCTATTTCCCGAGACAATCTCCAAGAAAAGAAAGTTCGCGCAACCGCGACTCACGCCACTGATGATTGAACAATTTTGTCTAGTTGGTGCCTTTCCTTGAAGTTCGGACTGAGTTTTGTGGTTGTCGATCCGATCTAGTCGAACTAGCTGAGGAGTTGACTCACTGAGTGACTCGAATGAATCAGGGAACATTGGAAATAATCGGAATGCTGGAGATTACTGACTTTTGATCGAGCATGATTGCAATGCGTCGTTGTTTCAACGGTTTCATTAGGAAATGGCAGCTTCTTTAGCCGCTTTGGAACGCTCAAGACCTGCTGCTTCTAATACGGTACCGTTTTCATGTAGAAAGTAACTTGAATTCGTGTTACGTTAGGTTTTCTCATTATAATGCTTGTTAGAACTAGAAATTTCCGATAACAGACATGATTCGAGCTCGATCTCGATGAAGTAAATTATTGTTTAGAAGCTACATTACGTTTTTGGATCGATATACGGTTTGAATGATCTTGAACTAGTCGTTTGATAGCTTACTGTGTGGTGACTATAATGAATTCACCAAGTGACGGTTAGTAGGTATTACTTTTCGGTAAAATGCTCATTGAAGTTTATATTTCGTGTATTGAAGTTGAATTCGAGCTCGATTTTAACACCAATTTGCATTTAAAAGCTGCATTGCGGTTTTTTAACACGAACTTGTCTCGATTCAAATAGTTAAGAATCAATTGAAATATGTGTCAAGTATTTGATGGAAAGACAAAGGATCTTGAGTATTTGGAGTTGCTTGTTTGATTCCCATTTTTGAATGTCACTGGTCTTTTGGAAATCAGCTATAAAGCTTAAAGTGCAAGTGTTTCATGGAAAATGTTTTCCGAATTCTAATAATGGAGGATAAACGATTGCAGGTAAACTTAATGATTTTAAATTGAATTAAAATGATAAACTGTAAGGAGGCAAATAGGTTTTTTCCCTTTTTAAGGAAAAAGTGAGCTGTTTACTGCCACCATTCATTGGCAATTACTGCCAGCTTTTGCATTTCTTCGACAACTATATTTATAATCACTTTCGCAGTCCAAATATCAGAATTGATTAATAGGAAAAAAATGATTGGCAGAACTTTTGGTTTCTTTAGTAAGTTTATATGCTTGTCCAATATCACTGGAGCCTATTCAACATGTTCTGGGGTAGCTGCATTTACGGTTAGTCTGTGTTAAAGGAATGCCATGTTAGTTAGATCACGTGAGACACTGATGACTTCCATGCCATCTAGAATCTAATGATACACGTTATACGTTGGGATTCATTACCGGCAGTAATTGAACTTAACATGAGAATATGTTCATTCGTACCTTGTGTTAAAGGTTATAATCTAAAAGATTAAATTTGTAAATATACTGTGTGCTATTACATTTATTCTATTACACTCCCCTCATTTGTGAGCTGAAATTTCGACTTTGAGTAAGACCCATTGAGTAGACGACTTAATTTTACGAGGTTGTAACAAACGTATAGGGATCAAAACATATGACCTCCCTGTGTGATAACTTGTTAGCGTCATATCCATCTGATTAAAAACTTAAACTTGTAGACATGGTGTGTGCTACTGCATTTATTTTATAATAACTCGTCATGTCTTTGATGAGGAACCATTTCTGCATTATTCCTGAAATTTCAATTCTTTTTTGTAATCGAATGGGGTTGAGTGGATATGCAGTCTTGTTTAAACTGATTCTATTCTACAAGTTCCAATTATAAGGGGATTGTTTGACAGGTATTCAGGAGTGGCCCTCTTTTTATATCTTCAAAAGGTGAGTAAGTCCTATATATATGTATGTGTATTCTTTTCCTGTACTTCCTCATTCAAGTTTATGATATTTCAAACTCTACTTCTTGCTGGTGTTGCATTTGCTTGATTTTTTGGTTTTTTTTTTTTTCTTTACCTTCTTTTCCATCTTTTATTTTTAAAGCCATAGTGATAGCATCTTTTCATTTATTGCAACAACAATAATCGAATTTTATCTCATGGTTGTATTGGTTCTATATATGCTTGAGCTCTAGTTCTCAGAAAGTGTTTGTCTTTTACAAGAATTACATAATATTTAAGCTGTGGTGATGGAAGGTGACAACAGCAGCTGGAGGGAGGTAGTGTTTATTGACTAAAATAGAGAACGCACAGTAAAACAATAAATAAATAAATAAAAGGGGAAAAATGATTATCACCTTGTCCTTTACAATCACCTTACGCTATCTTTTATCACGAAGCTTTATTACTTAGCTGAGATGTTTTTGTTAGTATCTTTGAATCATTGATTATACATGCTATATGGTTAAAAGATATATTTCAAAATGGTCAGAAGATGCTTTTTCATTCATGTAATGAATGCACTCCTAGGGTGTTTTTTTTACCTTTATTTATTTATTTTTTTTTTAGTGATTCATTGTCTCTTCCAGCAAGAGTATTTGTTTTATGTCCCTTGGTCTTCTCAAGATTTATCAATATCTGGCAAATCACCTTTTTCATTTTTCTTTTTTATCAGTGAAAATATTTGCCAATCTCATCTCTGGAATGTCCACGAGGCCAAAGTCTTCCCTCTAAAAGCATTGTTTTGCTGTTGCAGGAATTGGTTGGAAATCTTGGAAGAAGAGATGGTTCATCCTAACACGTACTTCTTTGGTTTTCTTCAAAGATGATCCTGTTAGTATACATTTTGTACTATTTTAGTGTAGATTCTTCGGCATGGTTTTTTTTCCCTCAAATGATGTTTAGAACCTTTTCATTTTTTCATGCTAGATACGTGATGCATCTTTGTAGGTTGTGGGGGTAGTGTATCATTGGGTAGCTATGTTGACCATTGGGTTTTTAAGGCATCCTTTGCATTTGGCTTTTGTTCATCTTCGGGCCTTGTTTGGTTCCAGCAAATTTCGCTAGCTTTATGTTTCTCTTCCTTAGAGATCTCGGTTATGCTTTATTTAGGAGTTTTCATCCTTCTTGAAAATGATATTGATAAAATGAATTTTTGCAGAGTTTACTTTCTCAGAGAGGTGGTGAAGTCAATCTTACTTTAGGGGTATCGACTTGAACAGTTCTGGCAGGTGCATTTCTTTTTTGGGGCTGCAATTTTGGTGATTCTTGTGACATTCACATTATCATTTGAAATGATTTATTATGCAGTGTTGTTGTTAGAGAGGACAAAAGGTTATTGACTGTTTTATTTCCTCATGGCCGAGAAGAAGAGCATTACTCTCAAGGTTTCATTTAATTTAATTTAAACATTTTATCTTCCTTTCATTTCTTGAAAAAAAGAAAAAACTTTTATGTCTATAAATTATATTTAAAAAGTGTGCCAATCTGTTATTTCTAACAATGCTGCAGGCTGAGACATCAAATTTGCTTGAATGGAAAGCAGCCCTTGAGCATGCCCTTGCACAAGCTCCAAATGCTGCCCTTGTCATGGGGCACAATGGAATTTTCCGGAGTGACCCGGATGATACAATCGAGGAATCCTTTCATCAATGTTCGTATCTTTCCATTCCAAGAAACTTTACCATATCTTCTACATTGTGTACCATATATCACAGTTTACAGGGTGAATTTTTATTCTTTTTGGTGTGTAAAATGTTTCATATAAAATACTCTGTATAGTGATCTCACTTGGTGGGAACAATCTTAAGAGTCATCTTTTTTGTTGTTGAGTGAAATGTCAAATAAAAATATAGCTGCATGAGGCTGGGTCAAACTCAAACAGATGATCCTTGTAATCTCATCAAAGTAGTCAAACAAATGGTTTCTTTTTGATTATGACGAGATAAAATAATTTTTGTCAGCAATCTTGGGAATTATTGATTATTGGTGTCTCCTGAATTACCTTTCATATTGTTGCAATTGACTTATATTCCTGAGTTCTTCTGTACTCTTTCTTCATTATGTATGCACATGGATGTAAATAAGATTTCTATAGAAGAGTATGGAATGGTGATAAGCTTCTTTTCACTTGTCAAAGTTTTTCTAATGAGAGATGTGTACCCCAGGCCCAGACAAGCATCCTGTGAAATCCTTGGTTGTTGGAAACCAATTTTGCTTGCATTGGAGGATGTTGATGGAGGCCCATCTTTCCTTGAGAAAGCCCTTCAATTTCTTGAGAAGTTTGGTAAGCTTGCCAATTAAATATTCCTTCACTCTTGCTACTTTAACACTCAAATGTCTGTAATTTTATTGGTAGCCCTCATATTATCTGATTTTGGGCTATATCTATCCTCATTTATGTTCTCAAAGCAAATATTATACCTTATTTTCATGTTGTGACATCATTGTATTATAGATAGTATATTTGGCTAGTTCTTATTTTCAGTAATTTATTATTGGAAGAGTACTACTGGAAGTGGTTAATTGTTGTATTAGGAGTCCAAAAATATATTTGATAGGATATTGAAATAAATTAGGAAGATATGCTTTATATATATATATATATATATTATGTCGATGAAAGTTCATCATCTTCTATTTGAGGTGATTGGCACCGTGTATTTTTAGGTACAATTCCTCTTATTTTTTGAGAGTTTGTAGTCAAAAGTTTGCATATGTACTCTGTTGCCTGAATAACAAAAGAGGGGAAGAAACAAATGATGAAAATTCTCAATTTTATTTGTCTGATTTTGTGTGTATATACAAAAGATTAGCAGGAACTTGCATACTTAAGACAAGGATTCAATTGCTATGCATATCCTCTATCATATCTGAAGAATTTTGAATAGGAATAATTATTCTTTTTCATAGATTGAATGTTCAAGTACATAAAGCGAAGATAAATCTAGAATAGGTAACATCATGTTTTGAGGATATGATTCAAATTTTTCCTAATGTATCCTCAATATTTTGAAACAGTGTCTCTTTTATTAGAAGATCTTTACCTAAAATATCTTTCAAATTTCTGAGAATGTGATTTACCCATCTAGGTGATGCTTAGTTGGAGCATGCATTCCTTGATCAGCTAAACTAATAGAGCAAGTGAGACAAATCAGGTCTAATTAAATAAATCAGCATTCTGATAAGGCATTGATATTGATCTTTATTTACTGGTTCATCATCATCTGGGGCACAGCTATCCCAAATTTGTAAAAGTGGAGTACCTATTAACTTACAACATGGCTAACCTGTCTTGTTTAACTAATCTAAGACATAGTTTATTTGATTTGTAACTACCTTAAACTCTAGGAAGTCTTTCAACCCTGTTAACTCTTTCATATCAAATCCCTCTTTAATTCAACTATTCCCACACTATCATTGCTAGTAATAGTTATGGCATCCACATACACTATTAAAACGAACTTCAAGCCATTGCTTCCAATTTTAGCAATTAAAGTATATTTAGCTTGACTTTGAGTATAGCTTAATCAAATTAATGTATTACGAAATCTTTTGAATTATTCTGGGGAGACTATTTCAAACTACATAAAGATTTATATAGCTCATATGCCTTATTCTACTTCCTATTTGAAGATATATCTGGAGGAATCTTCATGTGATCTCTTCTTCTTGATCACCATTGAGGAATGTATTCTTAACATCCAATTGATATAATGGATACTTAAGGCTAACTGCAACAGAAAGAATTGCCCTAATGGAATATAATTTTGCCATGGGAGCAAATGTCTTTTTGTAGTCCACACCATAGGTTTGGGTATGTCCTTGGGCTACAAGGATGCTTTGTATCTTTCAACAGTTTCCTTAGAGTTGGATTTTCTAGTAAACACCCGCTCACTTGTCATGGGTTTCTTTCCCATTGACAGATTCACAATCTCCCATTTATCACAAAGATTTCATCTCCTCAATGAGATGCCTGACACAGGTCCTCCTCTCCTTTCTCAAGATATCAATAACTTCAATTCTCCTAAATCTACACCATTATTTTGACTTCCAAACTTTGATTGGATTCTAGACTTCGCGTTAGATGGTTGGCCATGCTGAGAATTTTTATGCCTCCTAGTATCCCCTATAATTTCAGGGAAGGTTGGAAAGTTCAAGGTCTAATAGCTGTGATTCTTACTAAGGTAATTTAAAGAATATCACTAGCTGATTTTATATTCCATTGCTAATTGTAATGAATTGGATTGACTTGATGGACTAGAAGATATTTGCTAACCCAAAGAAGAATTAAATGGAGACAAAGAAGATGCAGGCCCTTTTTGCCTAAAGCAGGACTGAACTGAGACGAATTAGGGTGATACGTAGTTGATGAAGGATTGGACTAACTAGGGGAGAACCCTCGGCTGAAAGAGGCAATAAAAGTGTTCAAGCAAAACATTGCTCTTCTACTCTACCATTCTTCTCTCCAAGTGTAGTGTTGTAACAGGGATGATATTCCGAGAATTGACATCAATAGAGGCAAAAACTCCTTTGGAATGGTGATATCTTTTCAAACCCATTTGTAGGGGGGAATACCCAATAAACACATATTTAAGGGTCTTAGACTAAAATTTATGTTGATGCAGTGAATTGTTTTGAATGAATATCATACACCAAGAAACCCTTAAGCAAACTTGATAAATTTTTGCCTGTCAGACATTGGATATGAATTTGTGAAATTTTGCAAAGAATGGAAAATTTCAGATTTTTCCTTAAGCATATATACCCAGCAAACTTGAGAGTGATTATTATTAAAGATAGCAAACCATTTATGCTCAATGGTCCCTAATGCCCTTATTTATTGAGTAAAAAGGTTTTGATGATTCATACGACGAAGGATAATGTGGTATTTTTATTTTGCCATAATGTGATGCTTACATTTGAAGCGATTAACTTCTTCATCCATAAAAAATCCGAAGATAATTGACTCGTATAGGAAAAATTTAGATAACCCAAACGCCTATGTCATGACATCAAATCTAAAATGCTATTGATAGACACAGATGACTTAAACTCGTTCCTATTTTTAGACCTAAACTCTATTCCAGAGAGGAAGTAGAGGCCATTGCATCTCTCAGCATTTCTAATCCTTCTCCCCAAAGCATATTCCTACAGAGCACAATGAGTTAGAAAAAATATTACTTAACCTGAGATCGATTATGCTAGTGAATTAGTTTAGTCAAATATTATGAAGCTCCAACTTATCTTGATAAACTACTCGAGTTAATCGAGCTCAACCTTGACTTATAGGGTCAGACTTTAATAATTATCACGCTAAACTTGACTAAATCGTAAGCACGTCCTGTTCATTTAAACCCTTACTTACGGCTTTAGATAAAAGAGGAGTAACCAGTTTCCTTTTAAGCTTGAACATGCAAGGGATGGTTATTATTGAATGTCATGCTGACTAGAAAATGGAATATCTTATAATCGAAGAACCAACTTCATCCTTTGTCTAAAAATTAATACGAAAACTTAATAACAGGAAAAGGGTTGTGGAGGGGGAAGAAGAGAGACGGAAGGAACTAGAACTACTTTCTTGTATTCTGAAGAAAAGGGCATGAACTGGAGTGTTCAAATCACTGGAAATGCAAAGAGAGAAAGTAACCCACTTGTTTGTGCCTATGATTTGTTGATATCTGCTAGAGCAAAAAGTCAGACTATTTCCTAAATCAAGAATGCTGGACGAATTTGGTTCCCTTTCTAGCCTTTTTGCTTGTTATTTGATAAGAAAAGAGGAGAATAACTATATTGCTATCTCATCTGTTATATACAAAATAATAATTTATATAAAGCTATCAATCATGCTTACCTCTACCTATCATTACCAAACACTATATTAAATATAATATCTAGTATATACTAATTTATATTTTTAATATTCCCCCTCAAGTTAGAGCATTGATATTAATTATGCCCAACTTATTACAAATATCATCAACTCTAACACCATTCAAAGCTTTGTTGAAAATATCTGCTGACTATGCTCTAGTCTTGATATGTCCTGTGGAGATCAACATCTGTTGTACCTTTTTTGGAGAATGAAAAAGTATTGCATGTGCCTCCACGTAGGAAAAACAAGAGGGAGCATCGAATGCTTTACGTGGCGCATGGCTCAAGCGCTTGTTCGTTGGTTGCTGGAGTTTGTCGAAAAAGTATGTCGGGCGGCGGTCTCTCTTATGCAAACACTCTACAGGGTGTGTGTGGGATGCAAACGCTACTAGTAGGGCAACTAGGGTAGAATTTCTTCCTAAAGGGCAATGAGAAATAATAAGCATACTCTCTAGGGTGTGTAAAAGATCTAAATGTTGCTCACTAGGGCAACTAGAAAAACCCTAATTTTATAAAAACCCAATTTTCACTAGATCTCTGATGCCATGTTATTTGATAAGTAAAAAAGAGAATAAATGTATTGTTATCTCATCTATCATATACAAAATGTATAAAGCTATCAATTCTACCTACCTCTACTTAACACTACCAAACACAACATTAATTACAATATCTAATATATACTAATTTATATTTCTTGACATTGCTAACCACACGGAAAGCTAATTGCTTCTAAGTGGGGCAGGGTAACAGCTTCAAGATGAATTTGTGTAGCTACTTCATTCTATTGGCTTTCTTCCAATCAAATATCTTAGATCACCATTGATAACTTCAACATTATGAAAAGATTATTGCTTGGATATTATAGGGTGTCCTCTCACATTCATCATATGACTGGAAAGTTTCTATCATTTGCTGGACATATGCAACTTAAAAAGAGTGTTTTCTTCTCACTCTAAGTATGTTAGGCATCTATTTTTGCCTCACCCAAGCATAACCCAAGCGTATTCTTGAAGATCTAATGATGAATTTAAAAGATTTCATTGGAATGGAAGTGATGAGTTAGTTGGGAAGATGTTTATCAACAACCATCGGTTGTATCTTGGACTTGGTGAAAAATTCTTCAAACTTGCTCCCTTGTGCAAAGTCTCTTAAAGTGGGAAGTGAAGAATGGCAATAATATTGATCTTTCATGTGATGATTGGCATCCCAGAGTCCAACTGTGGATTGGCTTGGTGAAAGATTTTTTTACTTTTCTGGTTGCCTAAAAACAAACTTTTTTTTTTTTTTTTATTTGTCTCTCTAGATGGGTCTAGTTGGTCATAGCCTGAAAGAATTGTATGGGATCGATCAAGGAGGACCTAATCAATTCTCCTTATCCAAATCCTGCCAAAATGACCGATTAATTTGGTTTGTGACCCTTTAAAGGAGTTGCCAATGAGAGAGGGTTATAATTTATTGAAAAACCAAGGAAACAATGTATCTTGGCAAGGAATGGTGTGGTTTAAGATCACATGCCGAGACAGTTTTTTCACATGGCTGATTGTGAGAGAAAGGTTGTTTATGCTTGTTAAACCCAAAGAATGGAAGAGGGTCATTCATAAACATCTCTTCTTCAAGTGTGCCACTGCCAAAGATTCAAGGGCCTCAGTTCAGGATTTTCAAAATTTGCCATTTGAACACTAGATTATCTTGGCAGATCATGCACCAGTTTTTGGATTTGTGCATATTTCCTTGCTTTAAATTATCTTATTTAGACACAATCCTTGTTTGTAATAGTGGGAATCTTTTCTTCCAGTTGCTTAGTACAGAGGAGATGACCCCTTGTTTATCTCTTATATTTTAATTGCAAAAGAAAGAATATCTGACTTTACCCAAAAAGATTGTCCACAGAATTGGGTCTAAGCTAGAAACTGGGAATTTACTTTTCATTCTTTAGTTTTCTTTCTTATAAAATGTTTTTCAGATCAATCTGTAGAATTAGTTATCAGCTTTACTTTCTGCTTCTTACCATATTGAAGTTCTTCATCATGTTTCTGCTTTTATATTCTGAAAGGAACCAAAGTAGAAGGTGTCTTGCGGCAATCTGCAGATGTTGAGGAGGTAGATCGCAGAATTCAAGAATATGAACAAGGTACACATATGCCTTTGGATTGGACATAGAAACAGTTAATGCCATTGCCATTGCTCAGAGAGAAATTTTCATTTCTACTTTTTCAGTCACTAGGTCTTTTAACAGTGGTTCATTTTTGTATCTTTTAGGCAGGACAGAGTTTGAATCTAATGAGGATGCTCATGTGGTAGGAGACTGTGTCAAGGTTCTCTTCTTGTTGCCGCCTTCATTTATGGCTGTTATATCTGTTTAGAGATTCATTGCGTTCAGTCTACCACAAGTTATGGTTTATTTGCAGTATGTTCTTCGGGAGTTGCCATCACACCCTGTTCCAGCATCCTGCTGCACTGCACTGCTGGAAGCCTATAGTTAGTTCTTACAATCTCTTTTCTCAAGTGTTTTTGGCTGTGAACTTATGATGATCTCTTCAGGCCTTTTTCTTGTTTCTTAGGTCTTATGGGTTGAATATTTGGAGTGACCTCCTGTTTCTCTTCCCATATGTGTGTACACATGAAAGAGCTGGAGTAGCTGATTTGGTCATTTTGCTTGAGTAGTAACGATCTTGTTTCTATAAAAGTACTGCAAATGCAACTAGTCATTTGTCACTGGCTGCATAATTTGATGCTTCATATTCTTTGTATCTATGCTTCTCTGTACGTATCAACATCTTTTGATGAAATTTATGGAACTTTAAAGTATCCATTATTACTTATGTACACCTTGATATATGTGCACAGGAAATGCATTGAATGTGACAGGTAATGACAACATATCTATGTCATTCTAGTGCTAATGAGGTTTTTTTCTGCTAAATCACTTAAGTTGTTTTAATTAATACGATACCGTAGATAGCAGTGTGACACAACTAAACACAATGCCACAATATTAATGAAGATAAATACCCTTTATATTGGGCATTGAGAAATGCACCCTGGGATTAAATTGTATGTTTCAATATCCTTGCTTTCACTAGACCTCAAATGACATGAGAAACTACAGAATCAGATGTATGAAACTAATAGTGCAGCGATGTTGGTAGCCCTGGTGATAATCCCCAATGATGACTCCAATTTACAGAATTAATCAGGACACATAAAATTCTGGTGTTCGTTTCATTTGCTTTCTATCTTTTTTCAAATATTTCAATTTGAGTGTATAGCAAGATATGATACCTAAAAAATGAAAATTACATTTATTGTCCCCATCATATGAGGAAAAAAACTAACAAATCCCTATTTATAAACAGACTTTTTTGTCCTTCATTTGTTTTAGTTTTTCACAATGGCCAACTAATTTTTTTCCCCCTTTCTTTTTTCTCCCTAACAAAGTAACTTTTTATTGTTGTTTGAAATATGTTAATTCTGCAATCACCGTCTCACCAGAGTTACAATAAGATACCAAAAATGTCTGTGGATAAGATACAGACAGAACGATACAAGCCAAATGTGTAGAGTTGGTTTTTGTTTTTGTCAAAATTTTTATAATATCTCCTTGTTTTCCCCATACCATCGATTGATAGTGTTTGATGCAATTGCCTTTGTATTAGAAATTGATCAAAAGGAAGCTCGTGTTAATGCAATGCGGTCGGCTCTACTAGAGAAGTTACCACAACCAAATAGTCGGTTGTTACAGAGGTAAGTTCTTATCCTTACTACATATTAGTCGATGAGATGCACATGTACATGATAATAATATCTTCTGTGAGTCCAGGACTTGGATTATTTTTTTCTCTTTTTCTCTTTTCTTTTTTATGAAACTGATCAGTTGAAAATTGTGAAAGGATGTTGCTTTAGTTGGATGTAGATTCCCCACAATTGCTCAACCAAATTGAAAAAAGGAAAAACGAAAAACCAGTTAATTTACCTTATTTTTCCCCTGGCTAAAGTAGTCATCTTTTCTTGGGGTAAGTATTGAATCAAAAAGAGCTAATGAATTTTGGACCAATCAAGTATGCTGGTTTTGACAGTTAAAGCTGCTACTTGTAGCCTTATACTACCCATGGTAGGTGGAGTTGTGTGCCATTGGGCTATTTCTTCAATCTCAGTCAATAAATTTGAATATATTTTTTGTTAATGTTGCTCTTCTTTACAGAGTTCTGAAGATGATGCACACCATTTCCATGCATGCTCATGAGAACCGGATGACTCCATCTGCAGTTTCTGCTTGCATGGCACCATTGCTTTTACGTCCATTGCTAGCTGGAGAGTGTGAATTGGAGGATGAATATGATATGAATGGTGATAGTTCTGCTCAGCTTCTTGCTGCAGCAAATGCAGCTAACAATGCCCAAGCCATTATTGCAACTCTTTTGGAGGAATATGCTACGATTTTTTATGTATGGAGCTGTAATTGTTTTGGTTATATGTGCCCATTTTTTGTTCTGTTTTATTTTTCATAGGATAAAGGGTGTCCTTCTTGGTCCTAAGTTTGTCCCTGTTTCTGTTTAAACTATATAAACCAATGCAAATATACAAACATACATATGTATGCATGCGTGCGTGCGTATGTACATATGTGCATATATCTTGAAATTTACACCCTACCAATACACACAGGGAGAGAATTTTAGATGAGAATTAATGTCTAGTGTGTTTTGGACTTTAATGTGATGGATTTTGTGGAGCTGATAAACATCCGTGGTGGGGGCGGGGGGAGAATCCTATTTGCATCTGCAATTCTAACTTTTGTTAAAAGATTTACGAATTTTTTATTAAGCAACTGTGCCCATCTTGTATTTTCTTGTGTCTTCTGATCTTATACTGGCAGGTTTTGGTTTCTTTGACACTTGAATTTCATTCTAAGGAATGCATTACTTTAACAACTGAGCTTATAAGCAATTTTTGATATAGGATGAAAATCTACAGAGGTGCTCAATGTCAGCTGATTCTCAAATAGGAAATAGTGCAACTGAAGATTCATCTGATGATGAAAGTGTGATAGTGAATGACACTGTTTATCATGATGTCGAGGACCATGTTGATCCAGAAGCTGATGATGATTCCAAACTTGTAAAGAGCAAAAAAGTGAGCGTAAGCAGTCTTTCTGCTGGAAGTGATCTATATGAATGCAAGGTCTAGATGTCATAAACCACTCTTTAATTCTATCTAGTGCTACCCATTGCTGCATATTGGATATATCTTAGTTTCTGTTTTAAATATGGCCAATTAAATTGTCTGGATATATTTGGGGATTTGGTTTAAATTTTGTTGATCAAGAGACATACTTTCAAAGTTTTGGTAATCTACTGGAATCTTTTATAGGTGAAGGGTAGTCAACTGGGCCTGTATGTTTTGTCAACTTTGGCAACACAGGATACTAAAAGATGAAATTCTAATTACATATATCTGTACCCTATATAGCATGAGCTGGAGGGTGATGGTTCACACGCCTATAATCAGTGTTAAGGTCAGCACCACAATATTCAATTTAAAAGTTTAAACTTATAGATTTAGTGTAGGAATTGAACTTATAACTTATACTTTACTACTATATTAAGGTTAGTGCTATAACCATTCGATCAAAAAGTTTAAGTTTCTAGATATAGTATGAGTACTATATTTATATTTATCACATAACAATTAGGAAGTCAATTATGACCATGCCCTATCATTTAAAATATATCCCCTGTGAGATGTCATAGATGTTTCACATTCATCCTTGCCCCCTACCTGGTGGTCTCTTCTCATAATAAATCAATTTCTGCAAGTATATTTTTAAGGAGACACTAGCCATTTAACATTGAAATATCTTGCCCTGTAGATAGACATGCAGGCAAAATTCACATGGCAATCCTTATAGTAATCTTCTGATTTGGTCTCAAAGAAATATTTCAACTTTTGAAACTGATATGTGTCATATTTTTAGCTGTTTTTATGATGTGCAAACAAAATCTGAAGGAAAATAAGAATATTTGAATGTGGGTAAAGCAAATCTTGTTCCAGTAAGCATACCTTTTCTATTGGTTGCAAGAACATATAAATTTGCCATCAGAGGTGTGGGGATTGCTTGCTGTTGAGGATCTTACTGTATTTGGCAAGTGTGTGACAATGCATGCTGTAGAAAGTAATTATGTGTGGAATACTTTTGGAAACAGTTATGTTTTTTTGTACTTGAAATGATTTGTAATCAATAATCATGGTGCATACTTTCTTGAGGCACTGCATTTTGTGTGTACAGGCATTTGCCTGTGATGATTCAGATGTGGATTCTTCAAGTCATGTCTCAGTTGGAATCGCAACTATGCATACTGAGCCTCAATCAGATCAGGAATCTGGTATTCAGGCACTTGAGCATCATGGTCAGCAGACGAAAATTGAGAGCTCAGGAGAGGAAGTTAACAGTCCGAGTTTGCTACCTAATATGGAGCCATGCCATTCTATAGGTGAAATCTTGTCTTCAATGAATTCAGGGCACCCTCTATCCGTGCCTGGACTAAAAGTTGGTAATGGGAAGACAATGGGAAAAATTTCCAGGTTCAAGTATCCATGCAAAACGATCTACATTTTGGGGAAGATCTACCGTGGGTTTTCCATTCTTGCTTCATTGATAGCTACTAACATTATTCTTGTACAATCTGATAGCACAAGTAATTTTGTTTATCTGGTAGACACTGCCTAAATTGTTTGCAGCCTGCTTTTTTCTTGGTATCCTTGTTAAATATATCTGTAAAATGAAACCCTAGGTGTCATTTAGCAAAAAGTTTTTCATTTGTTAATCTGGAAAAGGTAATAATTTTCATTCCACTTTCCACTCACAAAAAAAGAAAAGAAAAAGGAGAGGGCTAGCTAAATTTGTTTCTTTCCCCCATTTGCTGATATCCTTGCATGTTGATTGCTGATATCTGTTTCTTTGATAATGTTTCTTGTACAGGACAGAAAGACACCATCTATGGAATCAGCAGACTCTTCTGGGGAAAGAGTAAGATGCTTGTTTAAATAATTCTCCAATTGGCTCCAGTATTTTCGCTTTAACCAGATCACTAGCTGGCCCATTACCTTCATCTGTAGGAAGCTTATAATCACAAGAAGAAAAATATTGAAATATCAGCCTAAACGGACCTACTTGTTGTCTTTTACCTCTTTGGGATGCTCAGATGGCAAATGTGTGCCTGTATTTGATGGTTATGTGCCGTTTGAAATGTTGAAATTTATGAAAACCCAACAGATTTTCCATAGATAATACCAAGATAATTTCACATATGAGCTTTGAAGTCTATCAACCATCTTGCTAAATTTGATTGCTAAACATCTTTTCTGTCTTTCTTTATCATTGTCGGCATGATCCCTTACTTATGTATAACCCAGTCGGCCTTTGAGTATAAGGTGGTGAAAATTAATATGTTTTGAGGGCAGGATATTGTTTTCCAAAGCCAAATATAGAGCGAATTTATTAGACTGGGATGGCTTTTAGACCTAGTGATAACATGTTCATTGACCCATTTTAAGGAGATTATTACTTGTTTACCATACTTTAAAAAAAAAAAAATTACACATATATAATTTATATAAAAAATATTATGAATATACTTTTGCTATATCACATATAGGATATGCGATATAGCTTTTTTTTCATGTATCGCATGTCCAATGTGCAATACACACATAATTATATTTGTATTGCACACCAAACATGTGATACATGTTTAGACTTGTATCGCACGTCCGATGTGCAATATATGCATAATTATGTGTATAGCACTTTGGACTTGTGTTACATGTACAAACTTGTATCACAAACCAAATATGTGATACGGCTATTTTTTCAACTTTTGCATAGTACTATCGTTATATCTTTTTTCCAACATGCGATACATGTAGAAAATTTGTATTTCTTCTTGATATAGAGGTGATAATTTAGTAATTTTTTTTATACAATTTAGATTTGTGTTTTCCTTTTTTTTTTTTTGGGCAAGAATGGTAGACATGTTTTTCACCCCATTTTAAGACATCCCACTTTCACTTTATTCTCAGGCAATAGCATATTCAATACTATAATAAATTAATGTCATAGCTCATACTTCTTGAAAATTCCCAAAGAATTTTGAGATTTCAAATATGGTATTCGTTTAGTTATTTTGTGCATGCTTCTGCACTCATCTCCTTCTCTAAAATATGCTTGCACTGGCCTTCCCACTATTCCTGAAAAAATCAGCCGTTGTCCAATCTTTCTCCTTGATAACTTTATCTTATATTCAGTGTCATCATTAAGAAACTTACCCTTTAGGAAAATTGCAAATCCATCCCCTAAACTAATGATTAAGTTTAGATAGGCTCCATAATCTTCAAAGTGTGATTTGGCTTGTCATGACTTTTGAAATTGTTCAAATAACCCCCAAACTTTCGTTAAAGCCCCATATTTAGAGTTATCTGCATGTTTTCAAAAGGTGGGGCGGTGAAATTACAATTTAGAAGATTAGGATATTTGTCCGAACCTGACCATTAATTTAGAAGGTGTCTTTACTATTTGCTGCAATCTTTTTATCTTTTATTATATGGATTATGTCTATATGAACTTATTCTTTTGAAGATTTTATCTAAATGCCGAATTCCTTATATCGAGGATCCATGGTTGAAACCTCTGCTTGTGATATGCTAAGATTTTGTGGCTTATATTACAGGCTTGCTATTCAGAGGCTTGAAATAGCAAAAACAGACTTGCATCACAGGATAGCAAAGGAGGTTGTATTGGATTCTATAGATGGTCATATTATTCATGATGTAGCAATGACAGCATACTGATGAGCATCGTTGTTCCTATTTAATAGGCTAGAGCCAGTGCAATACTACAGGCTAGCTTGGAGAGGAGAAAGCAAGCTTTGCATGAGCGACGCTTAGCGCTTGAGCAAGATGTAGTCTCTGCTACTTGCAATTCTATCTTGTCTTGATTGATTTGCCTGTTCTTTTTTCAAGACTTACTCTTCTTAAGTGATTAGTTTCCTTTTCGAGAGGAATGAAGATAAATAATTCCTTGTATCATCTTATTGAATTTTCTCTTTTTTTAAAGAATTTTGGAATTAATAAGGGGTCAGCTAATTATCATGTTATATTTCTTTCAATATTAGTTGTATCATTTGCACCTTTTTTTCTTTCGCCCATTTATGTTCATGATTTCCCACTAATAAACTAATGATGGACATGGGGGTTGATGTCTAGGTTTCAAGATTGCAAGAACAGCTGCAAGCTGAAAGGGATCTTAGAGCTGCTTTAGAAGTTGGCTTGAGTATGACCTCTAAACAGTATTTTGGTTCTCATGTTACAGATTTCAAGGTTTGTATTGAATCTTACTAGCGATCATTCTGAGAGAAATGTTTGTGTCCTAACTTTACTTGCTGATGTCAAGACAAGGGCAGAGCTTGAAGAGATTGCTCTTGCTGAAGCAGATGTAGCAAGATTGAAGCAGAAAGTTGGAGAACTACACAATCAACTTAATCAGCAGAGGCAGCATCAGCATGTCTCTCTCTCTGGTGCATATGATTGTCATCAACAATCACAAAGTCATAATTCCCAGCAGTAAGTGCATGAACTTGCATTCCCCTATGAAATTTGATTGTATTATGTAGGACGGTGATTGCTCATTGTCTCCTCAAGAGCTTAAAAAAGGTAGGATTATTGATTGTGTTTTCAATAGCTCAAAGAGTGGCCTTTTTCCTTGGTGGAATTGAGGATTCTAAGCATTATCACATTTCTTGTTCAACAGAGTAGTTTTCTGAAACATGCAAATCAGATTGCATGGTGCTATACATACATAACTAGGAGAAATTTCACTTTGCATAAATTAGATTATTTTATGGCTAATCCGTTTGGTTTTTGCTACATTAACTCTATTTGAACCCTTTTAGAGGCACGAATTAAGGAAAAAAATGCTAACTTTTTAAAAAAAATTTATACAAATTGTGCAAAATGAAAAAAAAATCCTAAAAATAGGCAATTTAAAATCGTCTCTTGAACAGACGGGGTTGTAAGTGGCCGACCTCGTCCCTTGAAGAAATGAGGACAGAATAAATTTCTTCTCTTCAAGAGACGAGGTTACTATAAAAATACAACAATCTCGTCTGTTGAAGAGACGAGGTTGGTTACTTATGACCTTGCCTCTTAAAGAGATAAGGTCAACTTGCCTAATTCTAGGATTATTTTCGTCCTAGCGATATTTTTATAATTTTTTAAAAAATATATATTAATTTCTTTTTCCCCCCGAGGTACTCTCCTCAGGGCAGAGATGTGGTACGTCTAATTTTACAAGCATTTTTCCCATCACTCCCTTCTTGGGAACAGTCATGAAGATAAACATTAAAATAGCAAGGGAAAAAGGTCCTTTTTCTGGTTAGAAAGGAAAAAGGTTTCCAGAGGATGTACTGGAACCTCTTAGAATCCTATGATAATTCTATATTTTGATATTTGTACACAACTGTTTGGCCAACTCAGGGTGTTAAAATTCATTTCTGCAGTCATTGATGAAAGCTGGGTGAATGCTTTCTAATATTTGAAGTTAGCATCTTTCAAAAATATCTTGTATTATAATTGATATTTATATAATTAGACTTTAAAAGCTAGTATATTTAAGAACATCTATTTATTAAACGTTCTTCGTAATCTATAAGAAGAAAATTTCTCTGTTGACGAATTGTTTATGATTTATGGGTTGATATTAGTTTATGCATCTTATATAGGATATAGGCATCTATTCCTTTGGGACAACATATAGGTATCACTGTTTGGAAATTGTGTTTTTTTACATGATTTTTTTCGTATGCTTTTCACTATATATGTTATTTGTGGAGTGTGCAGGAGATTTTTTCAACAGGATTTTAATACGTCGCTCGCATTTTGCAGTCAAGAAAGGAAACAGAAAACTGAGGTGTGCACAATAGCTTTTATGTTTCGCACGTTTTTCAATTTTTTATGTAGCAAATTAATTAGCCTAGTTGGATATTCTATGATTATCATTTCAGTATCTTTATGGCTGTTCTATTCATATTGTATGTTATATAATAAATATAATAATTCATTCTATATGTATAAACTTATATATATAAGCTTAAGTTTTTAAATTAGAGGATTGTGATACTAAATTGAACATGTTATCAGTGTAAGAGGTTTTAAATCCAAATCCTTCCATACTCATTTCAATGGCCTTTGTATGAAAATACAGTATTTTGAATAAAAAAATCAAAATACCGTATTTCTTAAAAAATATATTGAAAATACATATGCCTTTACCCAACAAAAGATTTTATAAAGAAAGCACATCCATAACATGCACCTTCAATATAAATGAAACCCCCAAAATTTAAGGTTTATGTACAACATGCACCTTCTTTGTAAATTAAACCCTAACACATTCTTGGATTGTCAAATTTTTATCTCTATCGGATCTGTATCTGTAACTTATCAGTATCGAATTAGTATCCATAAGTAAAATTGTTAGCTTATATTTATATCGGTCCAGTTTGAAAATGAAACCAGAATGATACCAAACTGACTATGCAAATAGGCCCTTAATAGCAATAGAAAAGAGAATGTTTTTTAGGGATAGGGTTAGGAGTGCATTGAAGGTGCATGTTATACATGTGCCTTCTTCATAAAATTAATTGGTAAGTGAAGACGCATGCAAACACCTATTATGAGATTAAATTTCAAAATCATATTATTTTCCGATTTTTTGAAAAAAATCCGCTATCTTCATACAAAACCCTATTTGGACTTCTATTTAATTAAAGTTGTCTACGTTATGAGTCTTAATAAAATCTAATTCCGGGAGTATTGTATAATAAATATGATAATTGAAACCATATTTACAAGTCGCAACTTTTAGGTTAGATACTTATGGTATTAATATGAAAATATTTGCAGCCATAGAATGGGCTACACTTGTTTTCATTTTACTCCTCTAATACTTAGAGCCTACCGTAACATGCTTTTGTATTAGATTCATAAAGCAGGAATTATTGTGATTGGTTTCACCAAATGTAGTGAGGTTTGATCGCTATTTAGTAGGTCTGAAGAGCAGATCCTAGTTTGGCTTTGGCAACTTTTAGAGCTGTAAATATATGTAATTAGTATAGAATATTTATTGTACATAAATAAGGTCTTTTAATTTCTTAGGGTCTTTTCGATTTCTTAAAAAACTTGTATTTATAACCTAATTATATCAATGAAATGAATACATAATTTTCCAATCGCTATTGTATTTCATGGTATCAGTGCCAGTTTATCCCTAGGATTTTTTAGACTTACCCATTCTAGGGTTTCTGCCGGACCAAGTTGATTGCAATTTGGTTCATGGTAAGTTGTGTTATCATGAGTGTGGGCTAAGTTTGTTCGAATTTGGTTGTTGTGGTGTGGCTACTGGGATCTGCTCAGCCGTGTAGTGTGGTGCTAGTTCTATTCAGCCACGTTCATGGTCTTCTCATTGGAATTGAAGTTGGTCGGCGCCAATGGGTTTGATTAACGTTTACAGTGGGAGTTCGTTTCTAGTGGTGGCCCATGCAAGTGTTTTTTGTCGGAGCTTGTCTTCTGGGGTAGGAGGTAGTAGTGTTCGTCGAAGGTTGTCTTGTGGTCTTGCGAAGGTTAGTTTAATTTGGTCTTGGAGTATTTTGAGTTCCTAGTTTAATTATTGTTCGTATTGAGCAACGTACGTGATGGTGTATTTTAGGCATTTGCTTGACTAACGTATTGTTTCTGTGCTGGGCTTGTCGATTTTGATTGAGGTTGGGGTGTTTGTTTGTTTGTAGTTGGGAGTCTTTAGGTATTTATCAAAATAAAAAATAATAATAACAATTATAATTTTAGGTTGTTTTTAACTACTTAGCTTGGAGTTTTTAATTGATTGTCATTGTGTGAGGATATTTGTGTGGAAACTATGGATGAAACAAAATCTGTTGTTATGTTCGAAGTGGTTCCAATAATGTCAAAAATTACGGAACATAAACTCATTAGGACTAACTCTTTGGATTGGAGTAAAACAGTAAGGCTCTACTTAAAAAGTATTGGTGAGGATGATCATCTAACTGAAGATCCACCCACATATGATAAATTGAAGCAAAATTGGATGAGGAAGGATGCTCGATTATTCTTACAAGTACGTAATTTTATTGATAGAAAAGTAGTTAGTTTGATTAATCATTGTGAATTTGTTAAGGATTTGATGGATTATCTGGATTTCTTGTATTCTGGAAAGGGAAATGTTTCCCGTGTTTATGAAGTCTGCAAGGCTTTTTATTGTGCTGAGAAATAGGATAGCAACTCTAACAAGTTTTTTCATGGATTTTAAGAAGACCTATGAAGAGCGTAATATGTTGTTACTCTTTAGTCGTGATGTGAAAGTTTAACAGGCTCAGAGGGAATAGATGGCTGTGATAAGTTTTTTAGCTGGCCTTACCCCCGAGTTTGAAACGGCTATCTAAAATTCTTTTTGGCTCTACCTTTTCATCTTTGCAAGATACATATAGAGGGATACTTTGTACAAAGAATCCTCCATCTGTTCAGTCTAGTAGTGCTCTTGTGAGTCGTTATTATGAGAATGAGATTAGAAGGCAGCACTATAGGAATGGTGGTAGGGCAGTTGACACTTGAGGGGAATAGTATTATGGAATGGAAATCTGCCACTATTTTCATAAGCCACGGCATATGAAGCGTGATTATAGAAAATTGCATCATAGAAATTAAGGATTTCGATCTACATAAGTTGCCGCTTCTAGTGACGCATCTGGGAAATCCGTTATGGTTTCTGTAGACGAATTTGCCATATTCTCACAGTATCAAGAATCCTTAAAGACTTCATCTACTCCTGTCACTACCATCGCCAATTCAGGTAAACCAAACACGTGCTTTCTTTCTCCATCTTCCAAATGGGTCATTGACTTTGGTGCTACAGATCACATGACAGGTAATTCTAGTTTATTGTCTACTGTTCACTCTCATACATTCAGAGTTCTCCTGTCACTTTGGTTAATGGGTCAACATCTCATGTTCTTGGGTTTGGTACAGCTAATCCAACTCCATCAGTTCATTTGTCATCCGTCTTAAACTTACCTGACCTATCATTCAATCTAATTTTTGTCAGTAAACTCACTCGTTCACTTAACTACTGTATCTCATTTTTTCATGATTATTGTCTATTTCAAGATCTTATGATGAGGAAGACTATTGGTAAAGGACATGAATCTAGGCGTTTCTACATCCTAGACACAAAAGTACCAAAGTCTATTACTTGTTCCGAAGTTGTTACCCCTTTTGTTGCACATTGTAGATAAGGTCAACCATCTCCCTCTTTGTTAAAGAAACTTTGTCCTCAGTTTTACAATTTGGAGTCATTATGTTGTGAGTTTTGCGAGTATGCAAAACATCATCACGTTAATTTGAGTTCGAGAGTTAATAAACGAGCAGATGCTCCTTTTGCGTTAGTCCATTCAAATGTATGGGGTAGTTGTCCTGTGACATCTAAAATTGGATTTGAGTATTTTGTTATTTTTGTTGATGATTATTCTTGTGTTACTTGATTATATTTAATGAAGAATCGTTATGAGTTGTTCTCTCATTTTTTTTTTTGTACTGAAATTAAGACCCAGTTTAATGTGTATGTTTAAATGTTGCGAAGTGATAATACTAAAGAGTATTTATTTGAATCCTTTCAATCTTACATGATTAGAGACGGCATTATTCACCAAACTTCTCGTGTAGATACACCATCTCAAAATGGTATTGTTGAGAGAAAGAATAAGCATTTACTTGAAACTGTGAGGGCTTTGATGTTTCAAATGCATGTCCCTAAACACTTTTGGGCCGACGTTGTATCTACAGCTTGTTTTTTAATTAATCGTATGCTTTCAGTTGTTCTAAATGGAAAGACTCCTCATCATATCCTTTTCCCAAATAGTCCTTTCTTTCCTATTGCACAAAAACTATTTGATTGTACTTGTTTTGTTCGGGATGTGCATCCTCAAGTCACAAAACTTGATCCTAAGTCATTAAAATATATTTTTCTTTGATATTCTCGTGTTTAGAAGGGATATAGGTGCTATTGTCCTACACTTGATAGGTATCTAGTATCAGTTGATGTTACTTTTTGTGAAAATACCCCTTTCTCTCCATCTTCTGACAATGCAGGTTAGAGTGAGGATGATGATTTGCTAACCTATCCAATTATATCCACTACTTCTACTCCTAAACCTCCTTTACGAGTCTACACTCACAGATAATGTGTTCCTGAACCAGCTTTTGATACGTGTCCTGAATCAACTCCCTCGTCATTAGATTTAGTCTCCAAGGACGATTTTCCCATCGCCTTTTGTGAAAATAAATGTCAGTGTACTTACCCAGTTTCTTCTTTTGTATCCTATGATTACCTATCAGCCTCCTCCTATTTGTTTATTCCGTCTATTGATTCTATATCTATTCCTAAAACTATTCATGAAGCCTTATCCCATCAAGGATGGCATAGTGCAATGATAGAGGAGATGAATGCCCTTGATAGAAATGGTACTTGGGATTTGGTAGATTTACCAACAAGGAAGAAAGCGATTGGTTGTAAATGGGTTTTTAATGTTAAAGTAAATCTTGATGGATCAATTGATCTGTCGAAAGCTCGTCTTGTTGCTAAAGGTTATGCCTAGACTTATGGAATAGATTATTTTGATACATTTTCTCCTGTTACTAAGCTAACATCCGTCAGGTTATTTATTTTCTTGGTGGCAGTATATCACTAGCCTTTACATCAGTTAAATATCAATAATGCTTTTCTACATTGAGATCTTTAAGAAGAAGTGTATATGGAGCAACATCATGGATTTGTTGCTAAGGGGGAATCAAGAAAGGTTTGTCATCTTTACAAGTCACTGTATGGTTTGAAGTAGAGCCATCGTGCTTAGTTTGAGAAATTTAGCTAAGTAGTTGAGAGATTTTGGACGTAGCAAAGCAAACCTGATCACTCTGTGTTCTATAAATGATCCACAGTTGGTATTATTTTGTTAGTGATCTATGTGGATGACATTGTCATTACTGGCAATAATGCTATAGGTATTTTATCTCTTAAATCCTTTCTTCACAGTCAATTTCAAACAAAGGATTTGGGGATGTGAAAACATTTTTTGGGTGTCAAGGTAATGAGGAGTAAGAAGGAAATTTTTTTATCTCAAAGAAAATATGTACTTGATTTATTATCTGAAACAGGAAAATTGGGTGCTAAACCATGTAGTTCACCAATGATTCCAATTTGCAGTTAACAAAGGAAGTGAATTGCTTGAGGATCCTAAAACATATGGGAAATTGAACTATCTTATTGTGACCCATACAAATATTGCATATTTAGTCCGTGTTGTGAGTCGATATATGTTATCTTCAATTGTTGATCATTGGACCGCTGTAAAACAAATCTTATGCTATTTAAAGGGAGCACCTAGACGTAGTATCTTGTATAAGGATCTTGGTCATACTAGCATTGAGTGTTTTACAGATGCTAATTGGGCAAGATGAAAGAAAGACAAGAAATCTACTTCATTTTACTATGTCTTTGTTAGTGAAAATTTGGTTTCGTGGAAAGTAATAAGCAAAAAGTTGTATCTCGATGAAGTACGAAATTCGAATATAGAGCTATGGCATAGTTAGTATGTGAATGAATGTAGATATATAAGCTTTTAAATGACTTAGGATTCAACATCTCACTTCCTGTAAAATTGTGGCATGATAACCAAGCCACCCTCCATATTGCATCAAATCCTATGTTCCGTGAACGAACTAAGCATATTGAAATTGATTGTCATTTTGTTCATAAAAAAATTCAACAAAAGTTAATTTCTATAGGATTTGTGAAAACCGAAGAACAATTAGGAGACCTCTTTATAAAGACTCTAAGTAGGGTTCGGATTGATATCTTTATAACAAGCTGGGGTGATTAATATCTATGCTCCAGCTTGAGGGAGAGTGTTAGAGTTGTAAATATATGTAATTAGTATAGAATATATATTGTACATAAATAGGGTCTTTTCAGTCTCTTAGGGTCTTTTCGGTTTCTTAAAAACTTGTATTTATAACCCGATTGTATCAATGATATGAACACAATTTTCCAATCACAACAACATTGGAAAATTGCTAATCAAGGGTGCAAATATTTAAATAAGATGATTAATTCTATTCAATTTTTAGATCAACTAAGTGATACTTAACATTCAGATACTCTTATTATAACACTACCCAATTTTAGTAATTTATGTGATGGATTGTAGTCAGTATATCATCTTTGTTATGAGGACAATATTGAAATATTAATATAAAAACAAATCTAAATCCACATCTAGCTTTTAAGTAAGGCAATTTTAGTTCCATTCAATTTTCATATGGCATATGACTTTCATTTTATTAACTTATGTGATAAGTGCTACACACATCAATATCATCTTACCTATGGGGGGAGTATTGGAAGATGATGGGGGGAGTATTGGAGGATAAATATAAAACCATACCTAGATCACTAAAGTGTCAATTTAAACTTTTAGATCAATTGATTATATTTTAATTCAAAATTTCACGGTATACATAAGAAGTGCCACCTCAGAACTGTTTATGGATTCAACAAGCCTTAGTGATTCAATAAGCCCAGAAGCATTTATAATAACTTCTGGCATGAAAGAGGTATAGAGTTCATATTTAGTAATCAATAACTGTTTAAGTAACTTCTGGATTCCTTCACCTATGTGCAGATAATGGATCATCCAAGACATCAATCAGCAGCATCTGCTGCTCTGGTAGAATTGACAACACGACTCGATTTCTTCAAGGAACGGCGTTCTCAACTAATGGAACAGCTCCACAACCTTGATATGGCTTATGGAACAGCTTCTTCACAAGAGTTCGTCTACAGGCCATCATCTCCACCTTCGAGTTGATCTACCAGAATTATGATCATCAAATGAGTTGAAGGAACAAGGTCGCCAGCATTTTAGTGTACATTCCTTAAAGCTTATAGCTCGTACTTATATTATTCTCCGTAGCTTATTTATGTTTGAAAACCTTGGGCAAGTGCGTGGATTTTCTATGACAGGTTTAGCCTTGCTTCCTCCTCTCTTGTGGCTTATTCTTCGGTTGTGTTCATGTGAGTTTTTTAAACATGTGAAGTAGTTTCATTTTTTTCTTCTCATTTCTATTTTTGCCACTTGTCCGTATCTATATATATATATTCAGTCAAGTCTTTTAATTGAATGTTCAGGTGTTCAGTCAAGTAAATCATTTAATGGTCTCTTGAATTATTTGAAATTCATTGGTATCTAATCTCCATTTGTATCTAATTTTTAAATGAGTAAATAAGTTTTTATTTGTAACATTTTAAAATGCCCGAATCGAAATAAACGCCAAATTGTTGCCAAATCAACATGAGATCGATGAACCAAACACAATCTATTATCGCCTGAAATCTTTTATAAATATACCATACATCATAAGAAATATCGACCGAGAAATTTGTCTTATATATTGACAACTATTTCTCGACATTGACGAGGCCATATGGTAACATTTATATGGGAACCAGCTCTAATGTTATTAGCGGGTGCATATTCATGACATGGCTGCTAATTATAAGTGAGATTGTCGCACGTGAGATTACATGAAGATATAGGTTTTTTTAAGAAAACGGGTATATGCCTAAACGTAGGCCTTTGCATGGAAATATTGTTTTTTTTTTTAAAAAAAAAAAGGCAAATATGGTATTTGCAAAAAAAATATTTCAAATATAAGGGTCAAAGGCGCACGTGGTCCATGCGCTATTGACCAAATTTTTTTTAAGAAAGAGGGCGCATGTGGTTAATGCACCATCTGTTTATTTATTTACTTTTTAATGAAAGAAAACAAACAATACACATACACAGCCTATAAAACTAATGCCTTTGTTGCTAAATACCTAACATAATCAAACCAGAGAAAGAAAGATGATCTTAGTTCACATGTAAAACACAATTGAGCAACCACTAATCATAAGATGGTGCTTGTTGAGATCTAACCTTTGCCATGATAGCCTACAAAACAAGACCACATGTAAATTACTTTTATAGAAGTCACGTTTATAGAAGAAAATAAAACAAAAGATCACACATGAATTATGTATTTTAAAACACCTACACTGTACATGCATTGAATCTACTTGCCCAGTAGCCAGATACATGCTCACTATTAGCAAAATTTGTCCACTTACCCAATAACCAGATCAATTATGCAGGAGTAGTTTTACTTCTAAAATATCCACTTCCTTAATTCCTTATCAATAGCCTCAAATTAAAACTTACATTTAATTTAGCTCGGAAGAGATCTAGTGTCGGACCTTCCATCTGACCAATGTGCAAGAGTTGGAAGGTTTGATGCACCAATTTTATGTAGAAAATACTGTATACTTGGTTCAAGCTCACCAGCTCATTCATGACATAAAATTGATTCTCACTTTCTACAAAGTATAAAGGGAACACTCGGTGTTTTATGGGCCGTGTGTGTGTATTGTTTGTTTCTCAAGAGGGCACAGGTGCAAACCACGCTCTCCATTTAAAAAAAAAAATTAAACAGAGAGCGCATTTTCTTAAAAAAATTTGGTTGCATAATTATTTAAAATATATATATATATATATATATATTTCAATACAAAGGCCCCTAAATGTAATATTCAAGGCTTTTCCTTTAGAGATACCAAAAATATATAATTTGAAAGTTCATATACTAATTTGCTCAAATTGCGTGGTAGAAATACTTTTAAATACCTTTTCTTCGTTATTCGTATGATAACTACTTATTATATAATCATTTAAATAACTTTTCCTCCCTTAAACTATGTACATCTAAGATGCCAACCCCTCCAATTGCTTTAATGATTAACATTTTTTCTAGAATTTTTCGATTTGTACTTGCATTATATTAGAATTATCAGTTTTACATCTTTATTTGGTTTTGAAATTTGATAACACTTCAAAGGTGGTGAATTCACACCCCAAATAAAGGGAAAAAAAAGAAAAAGAAAAAGAAGATTGGTACATAATTAAAAATGTAAGTTTTGGTTAGTGGCTTACTTGATGAATGTAACACTTAAACTATAATAATTGTATATATAGTTAATGGGTATATTATATTAAAAGGTATCAATTTTTATGGTAAGTTTACTTAAGATATCAATGTTTTAAGTGGTTAAAAAAATGAACCAACATTTACGAATAAAATTTATTGAAAGTATCAACGTTTTAAGTAATTAAAAATATAAATTAACATTTCATAGAGTCATTTAAATAAGGTATCAATAATTGATCGTCAATCTAATGACCTTGCAATCTAGTGGTAGTTGGTCCAGATCCTCATTCTTGAGGTACCGAGTTTGATTCTCTACTTTAGCATGTTACTGCGGTCCTATGTGACTGTGTGTAATAGCCTTTGTGGCCTACAAAAAAAAAAAAATAATTACAAATTTCTCCAGATCATTTATAACACTTGAATTAGGTTATTAATTGTATAAATAAGGAAAGTTCGTGTAGTTGATTTTCAAGTGGTTGATAGCAAAAAGAGTAAACTTTAGATGATAAATTATAAAGTTTAGATACTAGATGTGATATTTACCTTATATCTAAAATATTTAAGTTCATGCTCTCCATTTTTTGTGTCTTACTTTACTACCTTGAAAATTATTTATTGATCCTCTAACATAATGTTATATATAAAAATGATCATTAAACTAATTATTATTTAATATAAATGACAAATAAGGAAAAGGGAAAAAATTAATATTTTTAATAAATAATAATGATAATGCTTATTATTTAACTATAAATGACATGTAAGGAAAAAGGAAAAAATTAATATTTTTAATAAATAATTATGATAATGCTACTGGAATGAAAATAATCTTAGTTCTATGTAAAGACTCGACTTACCCTACCTCTACATTTCAAGCAAGTCGAATCCCCCAGCTACGTCTAATACCTTATGTATTACACGCTCAGCTTCTTTAGAAGAAGGTGTTTATGCCGAACATTACTAGCTGGTTTTAAATTTATAAATCATTCTGTCAAATTCTAGAGACAACTGAATTTGTGACGGAAAATAATCTTAATAAAAACATTTTTAGCTTCCACTCCTATAAGAGTGGATCAACTTTCATAAAACAAAATCATACCATTAGATATCTCATATACCTTTCATGATGGTTCAACAAAGACTTAGAACCCATTACAAAACACTTGACTTCTCAACCAAGCCCTCAAAATAAAATATATAGACTTTAAAAGATATAAATCCAGTTATTTTAAAATAAAATAAAACAGAATAAATACAAATAATTTATCAACCCTACCTCACTTCACTTCTCTTCTCAAACCTCTAGGATTGCCCACAAACGAATCAACATCATCATCATCATCCACATCAACATCATTACCTGGAAAGAAAATAACAACAACAATAATGAACCTAAGCCTAGTACACAGCAACATAAGCACACACGAGGTGACACACAAGTTTAATTTAGTGCCATGCAGCAACTATAGGTTGTTATCTTTAAATTAAAATAAAAAAAAAATCAATATAGGAGTACTCACACTCTAGAACAATCCTAGAAACCTGTGGCTTCTAAGTAAAAGCAGATACTCATAGGGTTGATATAGGTAACTCAAATACCTATATCTCCTACGTAACTTTATAAGAAAATAGCATCATCTAGAGTTTGCAGCTGTTACTCTCTCTTTACTCAATCTTAGTCCATAGCATCATTCAGTTCAATCGTTTCCATAAACACAAACTAAATCATATTACTTCACTGTAAGCTTAAGTAACCATTATGTTGATACCGTTTGCCTCATCGGCTATATGCTCAACCACTTATAATTGTCATTACATCATGACAAAGGGTAGCTTAAGTGCTTAAACTACATTACCTGTTCCAAACAAGGTTATCGCTCCTTGGACTGGATTAAATGACATAAGCATAACGACATTCGTTTATTTAAGCCATTTTTAAGTTTTAGTTCATTAGGAAATGCCTATCCTAACAAACAATAAGCACGTTATTTTGTTCCTTTCATAAAGTTTGGAATCCAAAACAAAGGTAAGGGTAGATCAACCATACATTCATTAGTTTAAGAAATTAAACTATATAAGCAATTAAATTAATTATCCATTTACATCAAACTTATTTTAAAAAACCTATTTGATCAGACACTAATTAAGAATCCCGCCATGGTTTGGAAATTCATCCTGCCAAGAGACGAACAGTTTTCCATTGTCTGTCAAATTATTTATTTTCTCTCTGTTTATAATCATTTATTACAAAAGTATCATCATATCTTTCATTTTTAAAAACATTTATTTTCCTTAACAAATAAGCATTTGAAACAATATACTCTTTATACTATTCATGGTTTACTTTAACATTTTAGTCTAAGTCAATTATTAGTTATTAAGCCTATTTAAACTTGATCATAGCCAATTTGATTAGAATTAATCATTTAATTCAATTATTAAGTCAAGTTGATTAAACTTAATCATTCTAATTCATTTTAACTCGTTATATTCCATTTAGTCAAGTTAAACTTAGATTTATTAGCTAATTCATTTTATATTTAAAAATATGTTTAATCTAATCAGTTGCTAAGTCAATTATAATTCAAATTATATTAAATATAAATATAACTTAATTTTAGTTAAGTTGATAAGATTTAATCAATTAATTAATTACTAGGTTATATTCAAATATTTTTTATGCGAAATGAGAACCCTAGGTATATGAAATCTAAGACCCAATGCTCGACGATGGATTAGAACACTAAGATCGCTTTGGAACAAGCGATAGGAGTGTGACCCTAACTAAACCTATCGATTAGAACCAACACTATCACGAAGCGAAACCAGACCCCAATTAAACCTGTCAATTGGAACTAGATTATCAAATTAGGTTTCTCCAAGCTTTGATAAAGAAACATGATATAGTTCTTTTTCAAGAACTAAGAGAAAATACTCTCAAATTTGTCATTCAACCGATATCTGTCAAATACTCATACATAGGGTTCACATAGGCTGTAAATAGCCTTGGAATGAAAAAAAAATTGAAAAATAAGAAGAAAATTGAAAAGTCACGCGTAACAACCAAGGTAGATGGTTACACTGGCAGTGTACTAAGGAATATCGGCAGCGTATAAAATATACATGGGCAGTGTAGGCAACAGCGTTTAAAAATTGGATTCTGATCATTTTTGTTTGCAGTGTAAGCCGGCTATACGCTGACGGCCTAAGCCTCTACGCCGGCGGCGTAGAATTCTACATCGGCCGTCTTGAAGGTGGTGCACAAATCATAAAAGAAGGCTGACATTCTTGTAATGAGCTGGCAACCTTCATGTTGTAAACTTGATTTCATCAATATTATAAGCTTGCCATCAGAATTGGAGTCTTCTTGGATGGCTTTCCTTTCTTGTATCTCTATGATTAATCCATATAAAGCTTCATTTATCCGCTTTGCTCCTACTCTAGTCATCGACCCTCCAATATCTTGCGATGGATCTTTCTAAATCATTATTATATATCCATTAGGATCTTAATTAATCTAAGTTTATTAATTTTAAACTAAGCCACTTCATATTCAAAATTCACATTAAACTTAGTTTATTTACTAAGTTGTATGCATTCATTTCATTGAGGCATTATGGCTTATCTTATAAGATCTTAATTAGTCTAACATATTTTAGCTCATTTAGATTTATCAAGCCAAGTTGAACTTAGGTTGATTAACTAAGTTCATTTTATACTTAACTTTTATGTTTAATTTAATAATTATTAATCTATAAATTCTCTTAACTTACTCTTAATTATATAAATTAACTGACATGTCATATTAACTATCATTTATCTTTTATTTTTTTTTTTTCTTTATTTTTTTTAGCGGCGGGTGTCAGAGGCTAGTCACTCCCTTCATCATGCCGATAAGAAAAAAAGGGTGATAAGAGACCATAACTCTCTCCATCACGGGCGATGAGGGTGTAATCAAACATAAATGTGAGCAGAGGGCATAATGCCCTTGATCATGACCGTTATCATATTTTCTTCAAATTTTTCAAGGAACCGGGACCATCACGGGCTCCATCACGCCCGTCAATTGTGATGGGTGCCCTATCTTTGATTTTCATGAATTTTCCCTTGTTTATTCTTCAAAGTCTATCTCCTTTATTTACTTGTTTGTATCATAAATTCAACATGCATGTTACAACTATAATATATACTACTTCTACATATATTTCTATTTCACAACCATCATTTCATTTTATCAAACACTAAATCTATACGTACATGCACATATCCAAGCTTTAACATATGTGTTTCTATATTTTTAATTTATCAATTTTGTCATGATTTCTATATATATCTAACATCTACTTATCATTTTCATGCAATAGCAACAATCAAAACAAGAAAAATAACTAACTTATCTTTTTGGTAAGCACATGAATATTGAACTTCTCTACTCCTCCTCCTCCTTAGTTGTTATGGCTTCTTCATGCATAAATCTATCTTCTATCTTGTTTTCTAACTTTGGTTTTTCCTTAATCTCATTGGAATTGAGATTTAGAGTTGGGTTTTGATCTTGGAGAAAAGTGAAGGAAAGAGGAGAAGAAAAGAGAACGTAGAAGAAGAAAGAAGAAGTAGAAAGGAAGGAAAAGGAAGGCATGTGGTAAATGATAAGAAAAATGAAAGAGTAAATTCATTAAAGGTATTTAGATATAGTATGGATAAAGAATTTGGGATTAAACTTTTCAGATGATTATCTTACATATTGAAAATAATTAGAAAGTAATTTGAGAAGTTATATAATAGAAATAAATAACTTGATTTGAAAATCTAACTTAAAAGTTTAATTTATAAGAAATTGATATTTAAATTAGGTTTAGGTTTAAGAACCGATATATTTAAATGAGCAGTTGACCTTAAAAATTTATGGGAATTTTATAAAAATAAAAGTTAGCTAAAATTTAAAGGTTTAAAGTTTATTAAACATTTAAATTACTATTTAAAGGTTTAGGGAATTAAAGTTGAAAATGAAGTAGATTTTAAAATAGATAGTTGAGGTGCAATTAGAAAATTTGAAGGAAATATCTGAAATCTCAAATTCAATATAATCCACTTACAAATTATTTATGCCGAATATCTAACTATATTTCATAATTTACTTTACTTGATTTAACTAAACTACCTAAGTTAAATTGCTAATTTCAATTCTAATTCTAATTTTAATTCAAAATTAACCACCTATTATACTATTCAATTAAACTATTTATAATTTAGTCAGATGAAGCTTTAGGGTATTTATTCTATGTAATAGAAACTCGTCTATTAAAAAGATGGGGTAGCAAGTGATAGAATTTGTCTTTGTAAGAGAAACAACAAGAAAGATTAGTATTGACCATGTCTCCTCAAAGAACGAGTTTGATAAATGTAACAAATTTATCCTTTGAAGAGACAAGGTTAGTGCTTTGTGTTAAACTTATCTCTTGAAGATTAATGGTAGCTATGAGTTGTTGTGCATGTCAAAGCCATGGAGATTAGTGGCCATTGATCTTGCTATAGGTGTGGGCATGGGATCATTTTCCATATATAGCCCCTATTTGCAAGTAGTTGATGGCAGTTACTAGAGTGGACCCTTGATTTATAGATGGGAGCTGTTTTTAACGTTAAGGCACAACACACCCATGTGCTTATCTAGGCACATAACAAGGTACTTAGATTATCACGCTCAGTAATACTGTTACGCGTTTGACTAGGCACATAACGAGGTACTTAGAGGATCACTTGATATTCGATTTACATTTTCATGTTGATATAGTTTAGTTTTAGGTTTGGTATGATAACCCTGTGTTTATTGTAGATCACTTGGTCTTCTTACTTCGACACCGATGTTGACAACTTACCCAGTTATTATTGAGAGGGTTGCAATCTATCCCACTCACATGCTTCATGTTGTTGAGCATTACTGCTTGGTTGTATGACCAGTCATTTAGAGGGGTACGACACATCCTGAGACTATGGACATGGGTTGGGAATTGCACGAGATAGACTTGCGTGGACAATTGGGAGACTTACTATGCTATTTGATCAGAGATGTGAGCTAAATGTTTAGCATTAGTGATCAGGCTAAGACAATATCTGGAGCAAATGGTAGAGCAATGCTTAAGTACATGCAATAGTATAGCTAGATCACATGGATGTATGTTAGTCATAGTAAGGCTATGCTGAGGCTTATGGTAAGTGATAAGATTGATGTTGTATTTGTTTTGCTTATTTGTGCGTAATTTCTTCCTAATTGAATGTGTGCTGTGTATTGTAGACCGACTTATCACATGTAGATATTTAGGCCAAGGTACCAAAAGCCGATAGGATGGCGGGTTTGTTCATGTGAGTTATATTACATGACCCACTAAAGCCCACAACTGACTAAACAATGGGGTTGACTCTCCATCGCATCAATAGGCTCAGCAAAGTCGCCATTGAGCACATGGAGAGGGTCGAGGTAAGAAAGGAGCCCAAATGGGTGCTCGGGTACATATTAGGATGACCGCTCGTTCAATGTTAAATTCATAAGCCATGATATACTGCCTCTATGTGAGAGCTCCTGGTCACCACAATAGACTCTACCAGCTCTACAACAAAGAAGAGGCACATGTAGGGATGCAACCCTTGGGACGAGTCATATAAGATTTGAACCCAACTCACTTCCCATGAGGGTCTCTTAAACCCGACCCGCGACCCTGTAGGGTTTCTATTCAATACCTAAACTCGCCCCTACAGGGTTTTGACCCTGACTGGGCCTCGCCTTGCCCCGTGACCTGTTTCATTTCTCTGTTTTTTTCCCTTTTCAACTCTTAGTTAAATTCAATTGCATCCTCCAACAAAATATTGGGTGGTAGGCTGGCAGCTAAACTTCAGTATGGTTTAAATTGAATTAGGCTAGTTACAGCACACTCGTCAATTCACAGACTCATTGAATTAGCTATTTTATTTGTTAAAACAAAAAAAATAATAATAATGTAAAAATAATTATTTAAGAGATAAAATTAAAAATTAGAAAAAAACAAAATAAAGTTAAAATTATTAACAACCATTCTTAAAGACAAAAATTAGTATGGTTTTGATTTTTAATATTTCAAATTCAATTTTTTAAATTGTTTATCATATGACTGGGTTGGGTTACCCATCGGGTATTTTTAATGACCCGAACTCGACCCGAAACCATATAGAGTTGGCATATAATTTCCTAAACCCGCCCTGTAGCACTATAAGTTTTTAACGGTTTAGGCAGACTGGTACCCCATAATTACTTGCCCCGATTGCATCCCTAGGTGCATCAACTCCTCTTGTTGACATGGGTGATGGTTATACATAGGTTAGACTAATCCCCTTCAACTCCTATCTTTAGACAGATCAGTTAAGATGCATACCAGCCACAAGCAGATACACAATAGTAGCCATAAAGATAGGAAAGGAGGAGGAGGAGTAGGTGACATCGGTAGTTAATTTGTATTATTTATATCATCTCATTCTTTGTAAAGGAATCAACTATGTAAAAGCAAAGATTATTGTATCCATTTACTATTTTATTCATTGTTTTCTTGATATATAATTGTTGATGAATTGTGGATTTGTTTTTTCCATTTTCCTTTGAAGTAAGAGATTAAGATACTGTAGAATTTAGTATAGTGTGTATTTGAGTCGTAGAGTAAGGACGCATGAGCTGAGCTATGCATTGAAGTTAAACACTACTTTTTGGGGATAGAGAGACTTCAATCCTCACGGTTTCTAAAGTTGAATTTAAGCTGTGTATATGTGTAAGTACGTATAAGTATGGATTTAAGAGGAAATGGTAGATTATAAATTCGTTAGTCCAACTCACGATTTGTTACCTTTTACGTAAAAATCATAAGCCAACTCATGATTGCCAGTCTAGTGTTTTTAAAATTATTTTTTAGAAATCCGAACTTTTGAATTTCTTTCTTTCATTTTTTTTTTGGCATTTGTGCCCTTTTTGCTCCATAAAGATCATATCCATAGTTTGAGTTTTGCAACTTCTCTCAACTCTTTAGCACCAATTACTATGCCAAGAATTTTTTGGGGAATGATATAAGGAATTTTGAATTGAAGAGATGAAATTTCTTTTTTCTTTTTTCTTTTCTTTTCATTTTTAGTAGGCAAGTGATGATGCTGGAAGAAACAATAAATAAAATTGTAACATTTTGTTTTGCTTTATTTCTAGCTTTCTATGTAGCATTAATCACATCATCACGAAAATGGATAACTTGGCTACAAGTTTTGCTTTACTTTCTTGTTCTGTAACATTAATCACATTATTCTGAAAATTATATACGGATCCCTTTTTTTTTTTAATTTGGTTAATTTATAAACTTTCTCATTTTTTAATTAACTGATTATTTCATCTTTTTTTCTTTCAATTTATTCAACATCGTTTTGGTATCCTCTCAAACTTTGTGTTAGGCAAGAATAAAATGGCAAAAAGATGAAAATATAATTACAAATATATCTCTCCTGTAAAATTAATTACCTGAAAAATTCATATAAAGTTAGACTTATTTACACTTTACATTTATTCCTTGTTTTTAAAATAGCCATTGAAACTTATTTTTCTAATATATAATATATAAATTTAAGACCATTTCTCTTAAAAATATATAAATTTTCATTTTTCAGTTCTGATAACTCAATCCACCTCCATTATAATCATTAAACAAAAGTACATGAGATAGTTTTCCAAACACAACTTTTCATATAGATGATTAGAGACAAAACAAAAACAAATAAGATATAAACTAACAAAGATAATATAAACAGACTATTTAATTTTTTTTTTCATTTTTACAACATGAACATTGTTTATTTCTTATTTTTACAATATACTCCCCAAATTTTGTTCATTTTTCCAATTACCACCTAATTGGGTATTACGAATAACCTCAAATAGTTTTGTAGTAGATTGAAAATTTTAAACTTTAGTAATTAATTATAAAATTATATCAAATTTACGTATTAAATGTGATATTTATCCTTTTATTTTTTAGCATTTATAAGCAATTTTCTAAAAGTTGTTGTTATTGAATTTAGATCCATAAAATCAATAAACCGACTATTGTTAAATATTATTTCTTTCAACAGCATCGTGGATTTAAATGATTTTGGCTTTCATAATATGATTGCTTTTCCCTATGTGTTTCAAATTTTAGTGTTGTAATATTCTTTTATTATAGTTTTTTTTCCACCAAGTCGATGAGTACAAGTATAAAGTTTTCGGACCATGCATTCTATTGATGTTCTAGCGCGTGTGATTACAACTAAATGTGTAGTTTAATATAATATTAGTGATGATAATAAAAACAATTGCAATTTATCTTTATAAATCAGATTGGAGTTTGACATGTGAGCTTGTGATTTTTTAATTTTAGTCCATATAAAATTAGTAATGTTAATGAATATAATTGCAATTTATTTTTATTGGTCATATTTCTAGCTAATATGGCATTTATCTTTAGGGTTAAAAAAAAAAAACCCTATGATTTGGTGTTTTTACAAGGTGAATTGAGCTTTGATTTTCAACAATATATAATCCATGTTTTTATACTTTTACAAATAATGACTTGAATTATATTTTTAAGAAATACATGACCTATATATTTTGATACTTTTGTAAACAAGTAACTTGAGTTTTGATTTTGGCAAATACGTAATCTATATTGTTTCACTTTATATTAATAATAGATAATGACTTTTTTCACTTTAATTAAATTCATTTGATAATATCATCAACCAATAAAAAAAGCCACCTAACCATATAGTGAAAAAAAATATAATTCATGTATTTGTCGAAGACTTCAAATCAAAAACCAGTCACTTGTTTGCAAAAGCATCAAAACATAAGTATGTATTCATTAAAAATAAAATTGTGTCACTTGTTCATAGAAGTTCTAATAATACACATCATGTAATTATTAAAAATCAAAACTTTGGTTAGTATCATATTTTTATAATTTAGTTTGGACTTATAAATTTATATTTAAGGTTCTGATAATAAGTCATGTACAATTTCAATAATTGAATCTATCATTACTGATTTTAAGCCAAGAAAGAGTGATGGTAATAAATATTGTTGCTGTTTGCCTATCTTTGCAAGTTTTATTTGTAGCCGATATAGCATTTATCTTTATAAGTTAGAATTCAAATTTGACAACAGAGTTTGTAATTGCCTATTTCTAGCCGATATGGTATTAAATGGTTATAAATACAATTGCAATTTATCTTTATGAGTATAATTCAAGTTTGATAGCTAAGTGTGATTCTAGATTTTTCGATCAATATAGTACTAGCAATGTTAATGAATACAATATGTAGAATGAAAGGTCATTAATGAAATGTATTAATGTAATTAAGGGTAAGACAATATAGAGTTGGTAACGTATAAAGTATTATACATAGCTTATTCTATAAGATACATGGTATTGAATTTTGTACTTGAAACTTATCTTGTGGTATCTTATACTCACCATGTACCAATAAAACTTGCAAGGTATAAGGTATACTGTAGAATTTGTAGATTTTTCCATGAAACCTTTATATTGTTTGTTTCTTTCTTAGATTTCAAGTTTATAGTATTGAATATGGTTTCATGTAATATACAAAACTACTTTATTTTCATATGTTCCCTATAAATAACATTTAGAAAAAGGAATTTAAAAGAGTAATTTATTAATATCACAAGTTCTTCAGCATACAAAATTTATTTATGCATAAAATTTCAAAATTGTAACAAATACATGTAAAACCTATTTATGTCTTATTAAACGAAATTGTAGAACTTATGAAAAATTCCAAAATTGAAATTACTATTTCTATATTAATTACTTTGAGAAGATAAACAACATATTTTTGTAATTTGGAAGTTCAAGACACAATAAAAATTTCTGGAAGATAGTCTATATATAATAAGCTTGAACAAAACTAATTACAAAATTAAAAAATAGAGCATTATTATTTATATCTTACATTAAAATAATTTTATAATATTAAATATGAAAAATATAGGATAACATTGAATATTTACTCTTTATAAATATAAAGGTACAGATTTTAGGGTAAGTACATGGTTGGAAAATCCGCATTTTTATATATATAAAGGGTATATGTTCAATGTTATTTTATATTTTTCATATTTAATCGTTAAAATAAATATAGCAATTAGAATATTAACTATTTTAATAATTTAATCACTTGGTATAGTGTGAGCTGTTAGATAATAATTGGATCAGTTTTATCAAAATTAATGGAATATCATATAATTTCTATTATATATATTACAAAGAAACAAAAAAAGTAAAAAAACAAGAACAAAGACTTGACCGACTCCCATTGAAATTGTAACCTAATCTGATTGGACCTTATATACCCAACTACTTTTTCTCGCTCTCTCTCTTTTTCTCTTCCTCTTCATCAATCCTTCAAACGCCCTCTCTCTCTCTTATAGTTTGATGGATCGTCTCACTTGTTCCAGGTACAGATTCTTCTCTCCTTCAATCAAATCGTCCATGTTTCAATTTTCTGTCAATTCACTTTCATGCAAAGTTTGTAATTTAACCAAAAAACATTTTTTTTTCTTTTATAAATTACGTTTTATTTATTTTTTCTTTTTTAAAATTCTGTTAATTTACGCCACGTTTGGCTTCTCTAAAAAAAAAAAAAAAAACGAAGAAGAGAAAACTGTGAAAGGAAATTAATAACTAGTATTTTGACTCTTGAATCGTTGAAAGTTAACACCTTCTTGTTGAATTCTGATTGGAATTCATACATGTAATAATGGGTTTTTTAGGGTAGATTGAGAACTGATTTAAAGTTTTGATTTTGATTAGTTTTACTCATGTTGGTCTATTGAAATACATGTAAAAGGATTGAATTTAGGGTTTTTGCGATAGTCAACTTAGGTTTTGTCCAAAAAGTCAACTATGTTATTTATTTATTTATTTATTTTTTGTCTAATCAATGTGGGATGGTTACTTTGAATGATTCTCTTGGGTTCTATTTACATAGAACAAGCTGGATTTGATTGAGTTCATGAGTCTTGTAGACTGGTTTATGTATCCGGGGATAATCCGGTTCGAAAGAAATCGTGGGCTGGTAACAGGTGCTATCAAAGAAGATATTAAGTTTTGGGTAGGTTGTAGTCCATGGATTACTGGTTTGGTGGTATAAGGATTTTGTGACTTTGCTATGTGTAACTTCTAGTATTTGTTTTGAATTGATGTTTTTCACTTAGATTCTGGGATGAATTTCTAATGGATTACTATTGAATTTCTGTGACGTGTTATTGACACCACAACTATGAGTCATCGATCGTGAATCATAAATATTGATCTTCTTGTACCTCTAGACTTGCCTGGTTTTCTTATTCTCGTTAGTCATTCATGTTAGTTTGTCCCTAATAATTACTTCATTATCCCCATAAAAATGTTGGATTTGCTGTGAGTTCCCAATGATTTTATTCTTGTGATTTTTGCATTTACTTGTGATTTAGGGTAGAGTTCTTAAGGAATTGCAATTCAATACTGTAATTATAGAACCTTTTTTTTTTTTTTCCTTTTATGTTTTCTACGTTTATCCCAACTCCGCGATGTCCATTTTTCTGTCGTCCACATCTTAACTGTGCACAGAACTTTGTTCTGTTATGCAGTCATGATATTATACTTGCATTGTTGCACTGATTCATATACATGCATACATACATACATACATACATATACATATACATTGGGTTATTTAGAATGAAATAAATTGGGAATTTTGAAGATGCAGAAACATATCTACCCATAATCAAGATTACTTTGTTGTACTTCTTTGGTTTGTGGACAGCATTTGATGAATTCTGGGGCCTGTATGAAATTGCTTCATTTTTCCTCAAGGAAAAGGTTATGTAGTTCTCTGTTGAGTCAATTTAATCAGAAATCCACTTGCAAATTTATGCAGATAGGAAGAAGTCCGGATATCATTTAGATGGATGACAATCATACAGATGGATAAGATGTCTGCTCCTTCCCAGGAGCGTGCCCGTCGTCTCTATGAGAGGGTACTTTCGTGGTCCATTTAGATATAAATCCATTTTGATGATTTAGATCCTCAAAGTTTTAATACATTGATTAATTCTCTGCTTTAGAACATTGAGCTGGAAAATAGGCGGCGAAAGTCTGCCCAGGCTCGGCTTCCTTCAGACCCGAATATCTGGCAACAAATGCGTGAGAATTATGAAGCAATAATACTTGAGGATCATGCTTTCTCTGAGCAGCACAACATTGAGCATGCTCTGTGGCAGTTGCATTACAAGAAGATTGAAGAACTGAGAGCACTATATAATGCTGCTCAAGCATCTAGTAGTTCAAACACATCCCATAGCATGAAAGGACCTCCACGACCAGATCGCATCACAAAAATAAGGGTTCAGTTTAAAACTTTTCTTTCTGAAGCGTCTGGATTTTATCATGATTTGATCGTGAAAATCAGATCAAAATATGGTCTTCCACTGGGTTACTTTGCTGAAGAATCAGATAGTAGACTCTTCTTGGAGAAAGATGGAAAAAAACATGCAGAGATGAAGAAAGGGCTGATATCCTGTCACCGCTGTTTGATATATTTGGGTGACCTTGCACGATACAAAGGATCATATGGGGATTCTGGGTCCAGGGCACGTGAGTATGCTGCTGCTTCAAGTTATTATCTGCAAGCAGCATCTCTTTGGCCATCTATTGGAAATCCTCACCATCAGGTTTTGTCTTGATAATTTCTTTTTGCTGGTCCTGATTAATATTTCAAATTTCAACATTTCATTAGTGCTTGATTATGTGATCTTTTGAGCAATTAACTGAAACGTATATACCTGGTCGTTGCAGCTAGCTATATTAGCCTCTTACAATGGTGATGATATGGTGACCACTTACCGATACTTTCGAAGTTTAGCAGTGGATAACCCTTGTTCAACTGCTAGGGATAACTTAATTGTTGCATTTGAAAAGGTATTCTTTCAATGCGTTATTCTGTTTTAAATGTTAATGGCCAATTCCAAGCTTCCATGGTCAATGTTTGCTGGATTTTCTTCATTTTGGTGGTTTTGCACATTCCCTGACCTACTTTTCTTCCGTGGTTATTCTTTTCTTGGAGAATAACAACCTAGTTCTATATTTGTTTCCACTTTTTTTTTAATAATCAAAGGAAGACAGTTTTCTCCAGCTCTTTTCTTTGCTGCACAAGACAAGCTGTGTCCCTAGGCTTCTGTTTATCCTGGTTTTGAATGTTGGATACTATGAGGGTATTTGAATTAAGAAAGCTTGAGAAGCTGGGGCTTTTGAGAAAGCCCATTATTTTCCCTAGTCTATTAAAAAAAGTTTCAGGGCCTCATTTGGGTTTCCTTATAATGGGTTTGCTCTCCTAGCTCTTCTGGCATATTTCTCACGGTGAATTTAATATCAGTCAGGCATGGAGTTTATAAAATGGAAACTTTGTTTTTGAACTTCCATATAAGCTATGTATGCAACCCAATTAAGTGTTTGTTTGGATTTTTTTTTTTTAAATATCTGCTATTAAATTTATTTAAACTAATCTTTATTCAATCTGCATGATTTGTGTATGGAAATAATTTCATGTTTATAACTCAAATTGAAATTAATTACTTATTTAAGGTTAAAATAAAAATAATTACTAATATACAGTTGCTAAATCGTGTGTATAAATCAAGATATACAAATATTATACTTTCTATCATATATCACGTGTTGTAGTCACGATATTCGCATGAATATCGCATTTATAAAACACGATTTACACGCAAATAAAAAAAATCATACCTCAATTACTAATCGCGATATTTGACTAAGTCCTATAACGTGATTACTAATCGCGATTTAGTAGCGGTATATAAATATCATATGCTGTCTTATTCCCGCGATTTATGTGTAAATTATCACATCTTGCTTCTTAAACGTGATTTTGCTACGGTATATTGGTAATTAATTTCATCGAAGTTTTATATTGGTAATATTTTTCCATAGAAACCTTAGACATATATTGGTAGTATTTAAATTTTTGTCTTTTTTCCTTTATTTATTTATTTTTACCAAACTCAGTTTTGAATGTTGGATACTATTAGGGCATTTGAATTAAGAAAGCTTGAGAAGCTAGGTTTATGAGAAAGCCCGTTATTTTCCCTAGTCTAATAAAAAAAGTTTCAGGTCATCATTTGGGTTTCCTTATAATGGGTTTCCTCTCCAAGCTCATCTTGCATATTTCTCAGGGGGAATTTTATATCAGTGAGGCACGAGTGTTTATAAAATGGAAATTTTGTTTTTGAACTTCCATATAAGCTATGTATGCAACCCAATTAAGTGTTTGCTTGGATTGTTTGTTTTTAATCCGATATTTAATCTGTATTTAAATTAATCTTTATTCGATCTGAATGATTTATGTATGAGTTGTTAAGTCTCTTTTTTTCTTTCTTTTTCTTTTTTACAAACTCCTGGTTTTGAATAGACTCCAAAATGATGCGAAACAGACATGAAGTTGACAAACAAAATACAGCCTTAATTAAGGTGCTCTGATAATTTTCTGGGTGTTTTTTCATAAGTAGCTTTTAGTATACTTGAATATATTACTTATCTATGTGTATTCTTGTGATATAGTCATTTTATGAAGAAGAAATGCTATCTTACTCCCTGTCACATCAAACCTATTGTGATTGACTCTGAGTATCTTTGCTACATAGTCATTTTATGAAGAATATATGTTAACTTACTCCCGGTACATTAAACCTATTGTGGTTGACAGAATCGTCAAAGTTTCTCCCAGCTGCCTGGAGATGTCAAGTCTTCTACTGCAGTGGCCCCTGGAAAAGGAAGAGAACAAGCCAAATTCGAATTGAAGGATGCTGATAAGGAAGCTTCTACTAACAAGGGACTTTCCTTGAACACCCTGGATGCCTGCAAATATTTCTCCACTTGTTTTGTCCGCTTGAGTGGAATACTTTTCACACGAACAAGGTAATCTCTGTTTGCTTGCTATTACGAGTTGGTTCATGAGCATGAGCCTCTGGTTTGTCTTGTTAATATTGTATTGATGATTCAGTTTGGAGACATTTTCTGAAGTTCTCTCATTGGTGAGTGCTGCTTTGTGTGAGCTACTGTCTTTTGGGCCAGAGGAGGAAATGAATTTTGGTGCAGATTTTCTTGAGAATGGACTTTTCTTTGTTAGACTTGCTGCCATTCTCATATTCTCTGCTCATAATGCAAGGTGCGAGATTGAAGGTCAGACTTATGCAGAAATTGTTCAGCGAGCTGTTCTTGTTAAGAATGCTTATACTGCAGCTTTTGAAATCATGGGACATATTTTGAAGAGGTGCGAGCAGCTGCATGATCCTTCTTTGAGTTATCTCTTGCCGTGCATTTTAGTTTTCATGGAGTGGCTAGCCTGTTGCCCAGATGTTGTGACTGACAGTGATGTAGATAAGAAGCAAGAAACTGTTAGATCATCTTTCTGGAACTACTGCGTTTCTCTTTTAAATAAGCTGTTGGCAGATCAGACTTTTTCAATGGAGGATCATGAAGATGATACTTGCTTTAACAACATGACCAAATATGAAGAAGGGGAAACAGGAAATCAGCTAGCTTTAATGGAGGATTTTGAGTTAAGAGGGTTTTTGCCACTTACTCCAGCGCATACTATACTGGACTTTTCAAAGAAGCCTTCCCTTGGAAGTGAGATTAAAAAGGAGAAACTGTTTCGTCTTAAAAGGATATTTGCAGCTAGCAAAGCACTCATGGGTGCAGTCAAAGTTAATCAGGAAAAAATTTGGTATAATTCAAAGGCAAGGAAGTTTGTTATTGGGGGTGAAATATCAGATGATACTATCCTTCCTTCCAGAACAATGTACACGAAGCAGGTGAATTGTTTCTTGAGAATGGAGCTGATAATGCTGTAAATATGGGAATTCAGCTGCCAAATAATAGGCCACATGTCGATGGGGAAGAGGAGGATGAGGAGATTGTTTTTAAGCCGTCAGTCAATGAGAAGCAAACTGATGTTACCACCTTGAGCTGGGCCTCTTTTGGGGTGGTTGAGCCCGAGATGAGTACCTCTGCAATCTATAAGCCCTTTGAGGTGGTTGAGCCTGGGAAAGGTACATCTGAAATCAATCAGCCCTTTTATGGTGCTTCTGCATCAGCCTCTTTTGATAATCCACTATGGGGTACTTCTAGTGCTTTCCTGCAAAGTCCTGTCTCTATTGGAAATTCTGTGCTCCAGGATTCGCAATCAATGAAACCATATGCTTCATTTTTCTCAACAGAACAAGAGAATTCTCTGGCCAGAAGTTTCAGAGATATGAGATTAACTGAGAATGGACATGTCATGAAACCTGCAATGCAAGAAAGTATTGAAAGTCATCCCACTGTTTATGCTGTTTCAGGTAGGAAGTCACCTGGTAATACTGGTGCAGTATTTTATAGCCAGGCAAAACCTGCAGAAATTGTTAATCCGTTCCCTCGAATCAATGGCACTGCATCTTCAGAATTTACTTCTGAGAATTTGATTGTTAACCCATCCTCAAATTCACCTAGAGCTTCAAGGAAAAATCCAGTTTCTCGTCCTGCCAGGCATCTGGGTCCACCCCCGGGTTTTAGCAATGTTCCTAAGAAAGTTAATGAACCAGTTCCTGATCCAGGCCTTAATGGTCAGCATCTCTTGTTGGATGATTATAGCTGGTTAGATGGGTATCAGGTGCCTTCAAACCTGACTTTGGGACTCAACAATACTCTTCGTGTCCCTCATGCAAATTCCCTGCAAATTAATGGTAGTGCTGCCATTGGATCAGTCAATAATCCATTCCCAGGAATGCAAGTTCCAACAGGAAAGCAAATGGTTCAACAAGATTATGATAATATAGACCTTATGAAACTACTGGAGGAAAAGCAGCTCCAAGAATCCCAACAAAGAGTGAATGGGAATATGCAGTTTGCTCAACCTGCGCAGAACCAAGGATCAGTTTGGTCCGGCCGGTACTTTGTGTGAGATCACTTCATTTAAGGATGGAAATTGATGGTATGGATAATAGAAGAAGCACCTTGTGTCCTTAAAATCTATCTTTAAAGTTCTGCGAATTTCCACTCTAATCTGCATTTTTGTGGTCTTCAAGGATGATTCTGGTGAATGTGCACATCAAACTCCTATTTGCAACCCAATGAGTGATAAGCTTTTGGAGAATGCACAACTGTCATGATTGCTACCATCTAACAAGTGAGTTTGTTCAAGTCCATGGTTTCTTCTAGTTTCTTCCTTTTATTTTGATGTGGTTTGTCTATTTTCTTCTGTTCACATGCATACATACAAAGCTTGTATACTTCAACGGTTCAACAAGAATTATGTGATAATTAATCTTTCTTTGGTATTTAAGGCTGTTATTGAATTGCATGCAGCAAGAAAACTATACTTGTGTTATAGATTCTAGGCACTGAAAGTGAGAAAAGCTGTCTCCAAGATGGGACAAGGGATGGTATAATTGAGTGATTGCATACTACGGTTCATGTTCATCATGCAATTATATATTATCTTCTGTTCTAATTTGTATAACGTTTTGATAGGTTCGCTGAAATCTCCATGCTTGGAAAGGGGTATAATGGAATTGCTTATCAAGTGACGTTTGAGAGAAGATGGGCCTATTGTGGTAAAAATGTGCAGATAGGATAATATTGATGATCTATTAAGAAGATCAGCTGTTCATTGATGCTCATACATCATGAGGCGGTGATTCAAATGATAATACTACCTGTTCTAGTTGCTCAGTGTTTAGCTCTTGTCCGGCGTTGTTACCATTTGCCAGTATTGCAGCTACAAGTTGACAGACTTACAGATCATGTTCTGTGACAGGCTTGTGGCCCACTTGAAGATGCATTTGGTATTTGGTTTGATATAGCGAGGATGGAGGGGTAATATTCTCAAAACATACCAGTCTTATAATGTGATCTATGCATCTCGTTGTGCTTGAAGAACGTAGGCTTCACGAAACATGTTGAAAGACGTATGGTCTGCTGTTTGCTGTATGGGTGCTTTATTGGAGGGGATGAAGTTGTAAATGTCTTCCTTTGCGTTGAGGTCGGGTGTGGAACCTCATCAAAATAAAAATTCTAGTTTGTGTGGCTTTGTCTGGCCTTCTTATGTGTTTCTTTTCAACATGCTTATCGTTTATTTCATTTCCTGTAGCTGGAAATGTTTTCCTATTTATCCTGTTATGTTTCTTAGGACCAAATATGGGGAACATATTTGATGTTTTCGTATGGTCGTTCTGTTTCAGTCTTGGCATATATTATTAATTACCTTTTCAAGTTGTTTGTTCTTGATCTTGGTGAGGATCTGCTCCCTTTTTTGCTTGATAAGTTTTTGCAGGTTGTTGGCTACTGAGTTGTTTTGCTTGTCCTGTTATTGGTAAGGCTATGAGGGGCTTGTGATGTCAATCCCGGAGGGAGGCCTGTAGTCATCAGGGTTGAGCTTTTCAGACAGCAAGGCTGAGAGGAAATTTTGATTTGGTTTTAGTTAATAAAGTAGATTGGAATATAAGTATGATAGATTCTATTGTTCTATTATTTTCTTTCAACAGGATTGATCTCATTAATTATTTAATAGTTTAGATCTATATCCTCCTATCACTGTCCTTGCACCATTGAATACTTACTATGTTAAATATTATATTAATCTTTTATATTAATTTTAATAATCAAATGACTAATTGGACGATTAATTGGACGGTTTTGTTAATGAGATCATCATAGTTCCCACATGAATATAGATGTGAATGAAAAACCCAATTGAAGATATTGGTTTAGCTTATTTTGAGGAACTTCTTTGAACCTTGAATTTTTTATTTGATATGAAAAATTGGTTAAACCAGTCTGTGTCTGCATGAAATCACATTTAGCTAGGTTTTCCTATTTTACTGGAATGGCTATTTGTTTAGGAGGTATCAATCAATGGGGGAGAGTTTAGAAATAGCATCATTTTGGAGTGTAATGACATAATGATCTAAGAATTTTACTAGATTGACATTATAGTGAGGAGGCTTCTATGGTCCTGTTAGTTAATTTGATGGGATCGATCCTGTTAAGAATTAGATCGTTAATTTACTTAAATTTAATTATAATTTTGATCATATTAACTTTTAATTGCTATAGAGGTTAAACATATGTCTATATTTTTTTCTCTTTCTTTCAATCAAGATTAACTTTTGTTTTCTTTTTTTGAACTTTTTTTTTCTCTTCTTTCACCTTTTTATTTTCTTATGTCTTTCATCTTTTTTTTTTTTTGTTGCATCAACTTTTTTCTTGTAACCTCATTTTCTTTCTATTAATCTCAATTTACAACCATTTTTATATATGATGTATTTATTTACGTATATTATATATTTTATTTTAAAGCATAAAATAGTATATCATATGTGTGTGTGTGTGTTTTAATGTTATAATAATATAGGATATTACATATGTTTTTATATGTATTTAATATATATAGCAATATAAAATATTTATATTATGTCATATTAATATGTAGAACTTTTATAAATAAAATTTGAATTGGTTATATATTTTATATGTTATATTTGTATATTATATATTTTATTGTACGAGATAAAAATAATATATTTATATATATATATATGTTATAACAATATATAAAATTTGTATGTGTTTTATATGTTATATAGAATGTATATATTTTATATGCTATAGTAATATGTTAATATATTTTGTAAGAAATTTGCATAATATTTATATTCATTTTAAGTCTTATATGTGATATATTTGTTTATGTGTATTGTATTTTTTTTTTTCAAAACATAAAATAGCATAACATATTATATCTTATAGTAATATATTAAATTAGGGAATATATTATATGTTATATTGATAAAAGAAACTTGTATGTTCTTATATGTTATTTAGGATATATATATATATAATTTATATGTTATAGTAATATGTAAAATCTTTACACATGAAATTGGTACAGTATGTGTATATATTATGTGTTACATATGATATATTTATTTATGTGTATATATTATATTTTATTTTAAAACATAAAAAAAAAATATCATATGTTCATATGTCTTACATGTCGAATGTGATATATGATTTAGATGTTATAGTAATATAGCATATATTCGTATATGTCTATCATATGCTTTGGCATATTTATATTGAATATAAATACGTTATATGTTATAACAGTATATTAAATTAAGACACATATAGTTTATATGCTACAATAATATATTAAATTAGGTGTATATACGGTAATATATTAAATTAGGGTATATACTATATGCTATATTAATATATAAAAATTTGTATATGATCTTATGTGTTATTTAGGATATATAATTTATATGTGTAGTAATATGTAATATCTTTATACATGAAATTTGTAAAGTACAAATATTTAATACATACCTTACATGTTATACATGATATTTTTCTTTATGTATTGTTTATGTTATTTTAAAACATTAAAAAAATATCATTTGTTTAATATAACTTATATGTTTACATGATATACAATTTATATGTTATTAGTAACATAGAATAGATTTGTATATATCCATATATGATTTATTATGTATGTTATAGTAACATATAAAATTTGTAAATGTTCTTATTTGTTATATAAGATATATAATATGTATATGTATTCTAAATGTTAGAGTATTATATAAATTTTGTATATGTTCCTATATGTTACATGGGATGTATAATATTATGTTATATTAATATGTAATTTTTATACATAAAATTAAATATGATATGTAATATATATACATGTTTTACAAGTTAGAGTATTAGCTAAATTTTGTATTTTCCTTTTATGTTATATAGGATGTATATATATTATGTTATATTAATATGTGAAATTTTTATACATAAAATTTGTATATGATATATATTTTATACGCTATACAGGTTATAACTGTATTTGTATATCATATATTCATATATAAGATAAAAGAACATGTCATAAGTATATATATCTTATATGTTATATCAGATATATATATTTAAAATGTATTGTGATATATTAAATTTGAATATGTTTAAGTTATAGCTATATATAAAATTATTAGATTTTCATCTATGTTATATAGAATATGATTATATGTTACAGTAATATATAAATTGTATATGTTTTTAGATGACACAACAATATATAAAATTTCTAAATGTTCTTATACGTTATATGGGATGTTATGTAGGATATATTTATTTATATCACGTATCATTTTTTATAATATAAAATACATATATAAATGTATATATCTTAATTATGTTATAGTATATATATTTTATTTGTTATATTAATATAAAAAAAATTGTGATCTTCTATTATGTTTATATAATGTGTAAATATTTTGAAGTTATAGTAATATATAAAATTCGTATATGTTATATAGAATATATATATATATTATAATAGGTAAAATCTCTATAAATGCAACTTAAAAAGTATAAATATATTTTAAATGTTATATATGATATATTTGCTCATGTGTTATAGTAATATATAAAGCTTTATATACAAAATTTGTGTAGGATTTTTATGTATATGCACATGATATGTAATATCAAATAATTTTTATTTAAGTTATAGTAGCATATTAAATTTGTGTATGTTTTTATATGTTGCAGCTAATATAAAATTTCGATAAGTTCTTATAAGTTATATATATATGTATAATGAATGTGTTATAGTAATACATCAAATTTAATATTATATATATATTATATATATTACCACAATATGGTCATTGTACCACACTAGGAGGAAAAACTTTATTTTAGAGGCCATTTTACCATAGTTGAAGGGAAATCTTCGTCTAAAGTCCATTTTACCACACTAAGAGGGGGAGAGATTAAATTCTTCGTTCCATGGGCATTTTACCATACTAAGGGGAATTCCTTATTCCAAGATCCATTTTACTACCATAATTGGAGGAAAATGACCCATCGAACGAAGAATTTTCCCTTTGTGTTGTGAAATGGTTCAAGGAATGAGAAATTCTCTTAGTGTGGTAAAATAACCTTAAATAAGGAATTCCCTTTTAGTGTGGTAAAATGACCCTTAAAGTGAGGAATTCTACCCTAGTGTGATATAATGGCTCTTAGAATGAGGAATTCCCTCAGTGAGTAGAATGACCCTTAGAACGAGGAATTTCCCCTTAGTATGGTGAAATGACCCTCAAAATAAGGAGTTCTCCTTTAGTATCGTAGAATGACCCTCAAAATAAGGAATTCCACCCTAGTGTGTTAGAATGACTCTTAGAATAAGGAGGATTCTCTCATAATGCGGTAGAATGATCCTTACAAAGATGAATTTCCTTTATATGGTAAAATGGTCCTCAAAATGAGGAATTCCTCCTAGTATGGTAAAATGACCCTTCGAACGAGGATCCTCCCATAGTATGATAAAATGGCTCTGGGAACGAGTTCCCCATAGTTTGGTAAAATGGCCCATGGAACAAAGAAGTTTTCCTTAGTGTGGTAAAATAGCCCTTAAAACGAAGAATTCTCCCCTTATGTGGTAAATTCGCCCTTAAAATGAGGATTTCCTCTTAGTGTGGTATAATAGTCCCTGGAACTAGGAATTTCCCCCTAGTACGGTCAAATGGCTCATAGAATGAGGAATTTCCCCCTAATGTGGCAAAATAACTCTGAAAATGAGGAATTCCCTTCTAGTATGGTAAAATGGCCCATATAATGAGGAATTTCCCTCTAGTGTGATAAATGACCATTAGAACGAGAAATTCCCCTCTAGTGTGTTAAGATGATCCTCGGAATAAGAAATTTCCCTTAGTGTGGTATAATGGCTCCTGAAACAAGGAATTCCCTCTTAGTGTGGTAAAATGGCCCATAGAACGATGAATTTCCCCTTAGTATGGAAAAATGGCCTCCGGAATGAGGAATTCCTCCTAGTGTGGTAAAATGGCTTTGAAACAAGAAATTTCCCCCTAGTGTGGTAAAATGACTCTCAAAATGAGGAATTCCTTCCTAGTATAGTAACATGACTCTCAAAATGAGGAATTTCCCTCTAGTGTGGTAAAATCACCCTCAAAATGAGGAATTTCCTCCTAGTGTGTAAAATCACCCTCAGAACAAAGAATTTTCCCTCTAATGTGGTAAAATGGACCTTTAAAATAAGGAATTTCCTCATAGTATAGTATAATATAATATATGTTATAGTAATATGTAAAAATATAATGAATGAAATTTGTATAATATATATATTTTCTATTAATATTTTATATGTTATATATAATATATTTGTTTGTGAGTATTTGATATTTTATTTAAAACGCAAAAAACATTCCATATGTTTATATATATCTTACATGTTATATAAGATGAAATTTTTATGTTATGCAATATATAATTACTTGTGTTATGTTCCGATATCAATATGTACTTAATTTATATGTTGTAACAATATACAAATTTATACATGCCTGTTGTGTTATATGAAATAAATAGTATGTATTCGTGTTTTTACACATCCGAATATTATATAAAAATTAATTTTTATATGTTCCTATGTGTTATGTAAGATGCATATACTTTATATGTTATACTCATATGTAAAATTTTGAGACATATAATTTGTAAGTAATATATATTTTATATGTTGTAGATAAAATTGTGTTTATATATCATATATTTCATTAGATAAGATAAAAAAAAAATCATATGTATATATCTTATATGTTATATATCATGTGTGTGTATATTTAAAATGTGATAATATTGTATTAAATATTTATTTGCTTAATTTAAATCATTATATAAAAAATTAATTTATATATTCCAATATATAATGTGAGATGCATATAATTTATATGTTATACTAATATGTAAAATTTTGATACATGTAATTTGTAAGTAATATATATTTTATATGATATATGATAAAATTGTATTTGTATATCATATATTTCATTATATAAGATTAAAAAAAAATCTTATATATATATATATATCTTATATGTTATATATATGTATGTATATTTCAATTGTCGTAGTAATGTATCAAATATGTATAAGATTAATTTAAGTATTATATAAAAATTTCTAAATTTTTATATTTGTATAAGATATTTGTTATATGTTATAGTAATAGATTAAAATGTATATATTTTTTCACATGTTATAGAAAAATATATAGTTCCTAAATGGTCTTCTAAGTTGTATAGTGTGTGTGTGTGTGTTTTTTTTTTTTGTTTTATGAGATATCTTAATTGTTTTATTTATATATCTTTTATTTTTTATATTAATAATATAAAAGTTGTAAAGCTTCTAATACGTTATATATATTGTATAAATATTTTCAAAGTTTTAGTAATATATTGAATTCGTATATACTCTTATGTGTTATATAGGATATTTATATATATTATAGTAATGTGTGATAGCTTACTTTTTTATAGTATATCTTTTATGTGTATTGTATATTTTATTTTAAAACATAAAATAATATTTTATGTTTATTTGTTTGATTTGTTGTGTGATCTGTAATGGAGATGTTGAAGTAATGTATATCATATATTTGTAAGGAAAAAAAAAAAATTCATAGTCTTAACTTGACATATTAAATTTAGTTGTTTTTTTTTTTGGGACATTAGGCTTACATGACGTTTGACTTTTCTACTGGACGAATTCGATTTAATGTTTCTTCCATGTTAATTTCATTTTCCAATGACTTTATTAAATTCATTAATTCCCGCCACACAGATTTTATTTCTCTCGCTGCTTCAATTTGCAAGACAATGAAATTTTTTGTGTCATTTTACTGGTTTGTTACCGATGGTAACCGATTATTATTCGATGGGATCGGTCTCCTCGAAAACAGTGACGAAACTGTAGATTTTTCCATGAGTTGAGCACTAAAAAAGAAAATTTTGGTAGTATTTGATTATAGTGTCATTTATCCCTCTTAAACTACGATTGGTGTGCTAATGGCTCGTTTATTTGGACAAAAAGAAATAGGCGGGTGTTTAAAGTTATGCTTGAAGAATAGTATTATTAATAATAAAGAAGGAACGATTAACTCTAGTGTTTATTATTTATAATTTTTTAAATTCGAGAAAATCTAGAATATTAGAAGTTTTCCTTGCCCTTGTATTCATTAAATCTTAAAAGAAAATTATTTTCACATAAAAAAGCGAGTGTTCCAATTTCTAATGAGTAATAATGGAGTGCCTTTCAATTAAAAGAAAAAAAAAAGGTGAAAGAAAAGATGTTTTCTATAATTAATGCACATTCTAAATCTTAAAATTTTGGAAAGACCTGGCAATTTTAGCCTATTTTGATGTGTGTGTGCATATATGTATGTATGTATGTATGTATGTATATATAAAGAACTTTTATGATAGACCGTCCAATCAACCATTTAATCATTAAAATAAATATAGTAATTAAAATATTAACTATTTTAGTAGTTCAATCACGGTTAGGTAAGATGTAAGCCATTCGATCGCACCAGGACTTGTTCAATCAAAATTAATGATGGAATCTTAGAATTTCTGATATATAAAAGATATCACTTTTAGGAAAAATCTGCGTTTATACCAATTGGAGTATAAAATTTCAATGTCTTTCACTTGCAAAATTATTTATTCATCTCAGCACAAAGTCTAGAACTTGCCAATATTTTAATTCAAAGTAATTAATACGTAGATTTTGGTAAGTGATTGGTGAGATTAGTCATGATTAAAAGAAGGCATTAAATCACAATATTAATAAGACTTGCCAAATTTCTAGGACCTGCACATTTTTGTTGTTAAATTTAAATCTCATTTTTTCTCTCTCTAAAAATTTATGTCAGTTTGTTAGGTTAAAATCATTTGGAATGGAATGGATTGAATAAGGGAATAACAAACTCATTCCTATGTTTGAATACATTCATGAATAATATATTTATTCAATAAGATTTATCAAAAATATCTTTCATATTAAATGTAGATAATAAATATGTATATGATAAAAGTGTAATTAAAAAAATAACCATATATATAATGGAATGGATTGCTATTCCACCTTTAAAAATGTGGAGTCAAATTTCTCCTAAAAACTGAATCGTTGATCTCAAGGAATGTGATTCGAGAATCTAAAAATGCTTTCAAACATTAGATAAGGAAATGAAAGTTGGAATTAAGATTCTATTTTGCCTATTTATGTATATCAAAGGTGCCATTAGAGTAGCAGAGTGACTCATGGAAAGATATTTTTAAGCAGGGAAAAAAAAAAGGGGACAAGGAAGGCAAAATACCCAATTGGTATTTTAAAAGTGTAAATTGTGACCAACTCCAACAGCTTATAAAATTGTGCAAACTTCCAAGTTTTTAAAATTAAACTTTTTTTTTTTTTCCCTTTTGCGTAGGTACATGGAAAATATGATATTGACCTGAATATTTAAAACCATAAATAGACATAATTTATAATGTTCAAATAGCTGTTTGTCTTGTTATAAATGGCTGTTAGGTTTTCCATCAAAGTTAGGCAGCGTTTCCTATAAAAGGAATAATGTCCTCACTTTTATAGCGTGGGAAATCCTCTGTTGTAAAAACCTTAAAATCTAAATAATTAGTACATTGTGATATAATTATCATTTTTGTATCCTTATTATCATAGAATTGTTTGTTTGGTTGCAACAAGTTATTTCATAAGTTTATTTCATATAATATGAAATGAATGGATAAGAAATTTATATTTGGTCGCTTGATTAGAGGAATTACTATTATTTACGGAATGTATTTTTTTAATTTTTTTTCCTAATTATTAAATAATATCAAAAAGTTCTACTTACTTCACCTTATTTTGACTTTATAAACCAAATATACGGTAAGTCTTAGG